>VYZV01012855.1:1608-61623 GCA_013401275.1 Pandion haliaetus | reverse complement strand
CTCCCCCCTTTTTTTTTAATAATTCTGAGAGAACAGTGGAGATTTATTCTCTGTGCTTTGGGTGAGGGAGCCAGCTGCATGAGTTGGCTTGCTCTATTCAACCAAACTGTAATAGGCAGAAACCTCTAAAAGCATTGGCTGCACCATTCTCAGATCCAGCTGTGGCTTTTAAGTTTCAGTTTCTCTTAAAAATTAATTTTCATTCACCTGTGTGTTTTGGACCCAATTCTGCAGGCATGTCTGAGTAATGCCGGGCGTGTATGGTTGTATTTGTGGAGCGGGTGACGTTATTTTATAATGCCCCCGGGGGAGGAAACTCTGCTGGGCTGTGTTTGTGCAGCACCTTCTGCAGCCGGTCCTGGTTCTGTCTGGCACTCCCGTGCACGTCTCTGGTTTGGTAGCTTTGATAGGGCCAGATAGCCCTTACGTGATGGTGTCGCTGAAAGTTGGGTTAAGTAAACCCATCCCACTGAACAGTAGACCACACTTCTTTAGCAGTAGATGTACTGAAATGTCTTGTTTCCAGTGTGTTGTCCTCTTCATCTGTGTTTGCAAGGCAGAGACATAATTCATAATTGCGGCTCTTACGGTTATGCAATTAACAACATACTTAAGATAGCAGTAGCATAGTCTTTTGGTCTGGAAAGAAAATAAACCATTGAAGTATGTCTGCCTTTTCAAAGTGGCAGGGTACTTCCTTTCCACCGTCTCCTTACCACTTGGTATTTGCCCATATAGCGAGCCAGTGAGTTCACGATAACACTTCTTCCAGTACTGTATTAGATAAATCTTAATGAACTAAATTTTCTATCTGCTGATGCTCCAGGGTGAGATTACACTCCAGCAGAGTGTACTGTAGCGAATGGATAAAAATTCGAGTGTGTTGTCATTTTAAAGAGAATTTGTTGTGTCAGTATAAAACACTTTTGCAACGATTTTAGGAAAATAGGGAAAGGTTTTTGTGTTTTCTCTCTCTCCCCCCCCTTCTTTTTTTATTAATTAGTCTTAAGAATTCAAGAACTTCCTTTTTTTTATCCTAATGGAAGCACTTGAACCAATTCAAGGTATTTCATCTCTCCACAAACCTTGCCGCATTTATGGTTTTAGTCCAACATGGTTATTACACCTTTATGACTACACTAGACTTCCACAGGGCAGCAGTCATTCAGTGGTCTTAGAATTACCATTACCGTTTGTGATCCTTTTAAAAAGGCAGTTATTATTTACGAGGTTCTGATAGAGTTCCACTAACAGTATTTTTAGGCAACTGCAAATCAAAGCATGCTTTAAAAAAAAAGTCATCTTGTAATGTGAATGTAAGGAGAAGTGGAGTTTATTGAAGGTATGCAATTTGAAAACAAACCTCATACTCTCAACCTGACAGAGCATGAAGGGATTATCCAGACTTGACTCATCTGTGTAGATTGTGCGTTTCAGGCTGACTGCTGATCTGAGCAACAGTCTGCTGGAGTGATTTCACTGCCTGCTTCCCTGGGTTGTACCAACCTTTAAAAACATTATTGGTGTTCCAGAGCTGTTTATTTTTGTGAAGCAAACTAGGCTTGCAGTCACTGAGACTTGAAAAGATTGGAGATTCAGTTCAATATCTGATGAAACCTATTTACTGTTCTATATTACATAGGTAAGTTGAAAACCTTATGAGATTTTCTCCTCTGAGATCATATATGTCCTATGTGCAGCTGAAAACACTTTTCAAGCAAGCTGGAAAAAGGCAATTCAAAGTCAGCGTGAGGTGAAATGAGGAACTTGCTTGGCTCAGGTCAGTTTTTCTTGTACTCAGAAATGGCTATGGCTAAGCAACTCCGTGTTCAGTAGAAAGGAGATGTATGATTTAGTTTGACTTCTTTCATTACAGAAGTCATAAAATCTTGTTTGGTATTTTCTGCATCAGACCCATACTGGCCTGAACCAGTAATCTAAAAAAAAAAATCAGCCCTTGAACACTTAAAGTCTGTGTGCTTTTTTTCACTGGTTGCACTTTATTTTTTAATTAAAACACATGCTAATCTGAATTTGGCTAGCCTCAGCTTCCAGTCATGGATCTCTTCATAGTCTGTGTTTTAAATGCTTCTTAAAAACTGAAGTGCTTGAAAGAGGCAATACTAAGAAATGGGGGGAGGGGGTTATAGTAACTAAGAGGAAGGTTAGAAAATGTGTGATGTGTAAGGTTATGGTGTAAAACTCCTCTTTTTCCTGTTACTATTCTGCTGCTTTTGCTGTTCTGTGAAACAGTGTCCCACATGTAGCTAGGAAGTCATGGATAAGGGGTTTTTTAAGTTATTCAAGAGAGATTTCATCATTCACTCATTTCTGTAGTGTTTGTTGCCATGGCAGCTAGCCAGTGGCCTTATTAGTGATTAAGGTGGTTACAGTTCGTTTTTTGTTTTGTGGTACTGGAAACTATATCTGAGGTACCATAAGAAACAGATGTTATACAAAGACTGCAGTGTGTTGTTTCTATGAAGAGACTGAAATGTTTCTGTCCTTGGACTGAAGTTACTGTATAGTGATGCTTTACATCTATTATTATGTATAGTTATGTTTAAAATGCCTCCTGTCTTAAAGCTTGCTAAATATTTACAATGAATGTACTACTTCTACCATATGTTTGAAGCAAGAAACCTGTTAATTGAACACACCTGTATTTTTATGCTTGAAAGAATTGACATTTATTTCATTTTACTTACTAAATTATATGTTAAAGGTAGAATATAACAAAAGCAGAGGTTGGATGGCCTAACAAGAAGCAGAGTAATTTTTCTTACTTTCTGGTCTCAAACTGTAGTCATTTCCAGTTAGCACATAGATAGAAAATCAATTTTAATCTGCTCATAATTGCCTTCCTGGTAGACCTATGAGGCATTTCTCTTCCCCTATCTCTTCCCTCCCCCACTCCTTTTCTCCTTCTTCTTAATATTCTTTCTTTTTTAAAAAAATAGTATTTTTTCTCTCTCCATTTTTCCTGTATGTCTTGTGGAAAAGGCAACTCTCCAGAGTTAGAGGATAAAAACACTGTATGGATATTTTTCACTATAAAGCTCTGCATCTTTAAATGTTTTTGTGTAACAGCTTGAGGGTCTGTCAAAAAGCATGTTCCTTACCATGTCATTTAGTGATGAGCAGAAATTGAGGGAGGTTTTCATAACCTTGGGGCTTTCTGCTGAGATGAACTAGGCATTTTTCTCTTACCTATCAGGATTGATTACTTCAGGTTAGATCACGTTTCTGTGTAAAAGGCCCAGCTTGCACTACCAAAAATCCAAATTGTATTTTGCTTAGTATGAAGTGCTGGGCTTGACACTTGACACTGACTTTTCTGTGCTGCAAGGATATTGTATTCCCCAGTTAAGGAATTATTTTAGCTTTGTGGTAAACTCAAGCTCCGCTCATTCTTGAATCATAGCTGCAGAATGAGAATGTTTTGAAAAAGTACTTTAATTTTAAGACTTGTACTTCTGCTGTCCTGACTGGAAAGGTCCAGACAAGACCTTTTCAAAGTTTGCCCTGGGGAGTAATGAAGCTCACCTTCTGCAACTCCGAGATTCATCGTTCTTCCAGGCTTACCTCACAGCATGCGCCAGACTACCTGTTCTGACTGCCTGGCCATTTTAAGGTTGTATTTGCTTGATTTATGATACCAATGTAGCACTTTAAAATTTGACATAAGTTACCCTCCTCCCTGGGAGAGGAGATGTCTGTTTATGTATGTATGCATGTGTGTGTATGGGTAGATAGATACAGAATAGAATGCTAGACCGTCCCAGGGTCTGCCGCCCTTTAAATGTAGAAAGCTCCTATGTCCTCACAAATACAGCTCTGTTTTGGACCAAAGTGATTTGGTTCTGAGTTCTTTCAGGATAAATATGTCCTCTGCATAAAACTTTGGCAAGACTATACAAAGTATTTAAAACGTGTTCTGTGTTAAAATTATAGTTTTCTTGAGGGTGGCTAGTGAGGAAACTAAAGGTATGTTCAGGAGGAGGGATTTTACTTAATAGGAAGTTGGTATTTTGAGAAAAGAGTGGGGAGAGAGGGGGGACAAGCAAAGACATTCAGTGGTTGGGAGGGCAGGGGAGTTTAATGGACGTTAATAATCCTCCCGATGGAAGAAGTACTGTAATTTCTTTTGGTATGAAAAGAATGTCTTTGGAGGTGGCTGAAAGTTGCAGAGGAGTGCCAGAGATCAGGGAAGTCAGTGAAGCTGGAGGTGTTCAGCAGTAAATGTGACACAGGTTATTGCAAATACCTGAAAAGCGGTCTGCTTGCTGCGAGTAGGTGAAGCTCAGAGGCTGGGAAGAGTCTTAAATCCTTGAGTCCTTTACTAATTGACAAAAACTGTCATGATAATTCCTAAATGACCATTTGTGTGAGCCGTCCTCCCCTATGAGCTGTAAGAAGTAATGTGTTGTGAAATCAATGAATCAGTCCCATCAAACTTTGAAGTTTTGCAATGAGCTGAAAATTTCTGTTGTGCTGTGACTTAGACCTTTTATCTTAGGACTAATGACATTTGGAGGTTTGACAGAGACTGGCTGGAAAAGGGACAGATTGTATTTCCTTTAACAGAAGCTACTTTCCTAGTGTCCTTTTGTTGTGCAGCCTGTTAATGTAAGTAGCTGGTACCTACAAATCCTCATCTCTGTGCTTTCCTAGTCACCATCATAGTTGGTGCCTTGACTCTCAACAGGTCTCTTCAATCCTTCCTCTGTAAAGTTAATGTTTGAATCACTGAATTACCTAACCTTTCCAGCATCAGTGCATGGCCTCATCCTTGATGAGAGACATTTCTCTTGTAAAAAGTACCATCAGCAATTTCTTGGAGATCTCTACTTTATCTAAGTGGAGGGTCTGAGAGCCTCATAGTTTGCAGCAACATCACCTGAGTCCTTTCCACCTAAAACATTCAACTGATTTGAAAACCTCGGATGATTTCTACTTCAGCAATAATTCCAAATCATACTATTTGTAATGCCAGGTACACCTCTGGAAATGGTTTGTTCTGGCTAGGGAAGGGCTATGATGTACAAGTGCCCAGGGCTGTGCACCTGCGTTCGCGAGTCTCTGTGGCAGCTGCTTCTGGGATTGCTGCTGCCATTCTTGCTGGGCTGCCAACTGGGCTTTTGCCGCTCTTGCTGAGCTGTGAGTTGGACTCATTAGTGTTTCTGGAACTGTCGCTGTTGGGATTGCAGTCTGGGTTTCTTGAAGTTGTTGCTGAGCTACAGCCCATGCTTACTGCTGAAAGATTAAAATCAGAGTTTTCTGCTTCAGCTGTTGTTTTCCCAGCCACTTGTTCGCTTGTCTGTTAATAGCTTTTTATTGTAGCCGTTGTGTGGAAGAAAATAACATCTGGTATCATGCATACATTGATGCGACTTTCATCTGGTTCCAGCAAAAGACTGTGTGGCTCATAAATGTGTTTAGGTGGTGCCCACTAGCTGGAGTTTGACCTTATTACCAAGACTCATTCAAAGTTGTGACTTACTTTCTTGTGAGCTCTCTGCCTTCTCTGAAATGACCATCGCTTATGTTATAAGTGAAACTTGGTAAACCACCCTTGCCTGATAAATTAGGAGAAATTAAACTACAGATGTTCACAGCGATTTAGCATGTGTTTGCATTGTGGAATTACGAAACCAGTCTTTTTCAAGACTCAAAATAATTGCTCTTTGGCTTTGATAAGTTTGACTGCGTTGGTACTATGCGTGGTCTCTCTGTAAGGTTTTGTTCAGTATTTGGTGATGGTCTTCCATCTGATTTGTTTAATAAAACTGGTGGCTCCAAAGTTTCGTGAGGCTGTGGTAGCAGTCCATATTTCACACAGGACACCTTGCTAAATTTCAGACATTAGTATGTTACAAATTGGTTACCTTTTGATGTATATAGCTGTTGCAAGAGAGATCTCAGATAAGCAAACTCATTACTGTGAAAACAAGCATCATCATCTTAAGGTTGATCTTCCTTGCTGTGCTCTACGTACTTCTGTGAGCAGTTTGAATTGTTCATCTGCAGCTTGGATACGCTCATCGGTATGCCTGTGGGAGCCCTGGAGGGAAAACGTTTGTAGCGGGCAGACTGAAAACAGATGTCGCCAGTGGGCATTGTAAGTAGAGTTTATTTCATATGCTGACACGGAATGCTTTTGTGGGAAGTAAAGCATCATCCCTTGATAAGTGCAAGATGATGTTGCAAAAATAAGGTAATAAGGCCAAACAGGCTGTATTAGCAAGAGCACAGCCAGCAGATCAAGCAGAATGATCATTTGCTTCTCTTTGGCACTGATGAGATTGCATTTGGAGCATTGTGTCCAGCTTTGGTCCCTGAAGGACAGGAGAAGACACGGACTTACTGGAGCAAGTCCAGTGGACGGCTACCAGGGTGATTAGTTGGCTGAAGTACATCACGTACAAGGAGAGACTAGGAGAGCTGAATTTGTTCAGCCTTACTAAGAGAAGACTATGGGGGATCTTATTGCTGTCTTCAGCTGTGTAATGTGAGGTTATAGAGAAGACAAAGTACTCTATTTGGAGGCATGCAGCAAAAGGACAAGAGACAGCAGTTGCAAGTTATAGTGAAGAAATTCTGGGTGGAGATGGAGAAAAATGTCACCATGAGGATACTTAAACACTGGGATGGGTGCCTGGGGAGGTTGTGGATCTCCAGCCTTGGAGATGCTTAGAAGTTGACTTGGAAAGGCACTGAGCAACCTACTGTGGTTGATCCTGTGTTGAGTGGGGGTTTGTTGGGCTAGCTGACCTCCGGAGATCCCTTCCAAACTACATTATTTAATTCTAAATGTTAATAGCATCACCAATTCTGAATGAAGCCTTGCCATTTGCATCTGCCTTTGTCAGATCTAACTTCATGACAAGGTGGGAAACTGGAAAGCAAAATGTGAGCTCTGGGGGGCAAAAAGGGCTTGCAATATTAACCTTAATGAAGTAATCTGTGCAGGTATTCACAGGACTAAAATCTAGTCAGCTTTCCAACTTAAAAAAAAAAAAAAAAGGAAGAAAAAGATACATACAGTGGAGACTAAACATAAGGAAATTTGGTCTGCAATATTAATTTCTACTTTAAAAGTTGCAGACTTCTGAGCTCAGAATGAAATTACTCTAAGACTCTGAAGACCTACAAAAATTATGTGGAATCACTAACAGATGGTTTGTCTCTTTTTGATACGTTAGGTTATTAAACAAAAGTGAGCAAGCTGTTTTATTAACATATAAAATACTAGGATTTCAAAGCCTGGCATATGTACATCAGTGTGGGTACTTCCTGGTGGTCTCTCCTAAGTTCAGGGATACAGTAAATTTGAAGAAAAGCCGTACCTAAATGACCAGTAGTGAGATAGACTTCTTTGTAGCTACTTACTTGCTTTTTTTTTTTTTAACTTGGATTTGCAGTTACAGTAATTCACTTTCTGTAAGATCTGGCTATTGTTGCTACTTGTCGGGTCTATTAAAAGCTTCCCCAGAAAGTAAGAAATAATTATACCCTAAGTGTGTCTCGACAAACTGCATGACCATCTCTGTCTTCCCTGGTTCTTAACTTACTAAAGCCGGGTAAAAAATTGGACCTTAATGTATTCTCTGGCTCTTTTATCCCAGTGGAGAGTAAATGGCAAGGCTGAAAGTCTTGCAGAAAATCCGCTTCTGGCAGCTCTCTCACAGAAGGCTCCAGTCCAAAGTGACAACTGCAGCCATGTGGTACAGGCACAGGAATTGTCTCTCAAATAAGCGTAACCCTGTGAAGCCATTTAGGGCGACGCAGAGTCCAACCAACACCTTGAACTCTGTCCAGGAACCTTGGAGATTATGGAGCTCTGTTGCCAGCAGCACGACCTGAAACACAACCTGGCCATGTCGCTAGACAGTTTGAGAGGCCCATTTTCCTCTGACGAGCCTTTCAAACTCTTAATAATAGTCTGTGGCACAGATAAAAGATGTTAGGTTGACTAGCTAAGTCTCTTAAATTTGTATTTAAATGAAGAGAATACTTTTTTTTTTTTTCACATAGCCATGTTAGTTTTTTTAGAGGATTGTCTTCTGACAGAACAAATTTGAATAAAAGTACTTTGCTAAGCATGACAGCGTACACTTTGTACAGTTGTAGGCATTGTCTGGCTGCCCAATATTGTAACAGGGAAAGTTAATTAGTTCGAATTTTCATGCTCAGAAAGCATCCAGACAGCGTGACTCATTCTGGAAGTGGGAAGAGATCAAATCTAACATGTATTGCTGGAAACTTTTTTTTTCTAGAGTGCTTCGTATCTCAGTGTCTCTGCTTCAATTCATAAATAATAAAATTAAGAAAGAAATTAAACAGAGTGCCCTCCAGTGATAATCTTAAAACAAACACTGTTCCCCCATTTGTTGCAGGAATAGGCAACATGTTCGGTTCTGCTCTGATGTTGATGAGAGCAGTTGCTCGACAGCCATCTTGGCGCATGGCAAGGGTTTTCAATGTTTTCTGGCTTGCAAACCCCTGAAAACTTGCTGCTAGATCTGGAAGGCCCAGCATCAAAGAGGCTGAACTGCAGGCTGGATTTTTGTGAGTTTCTTTGGTAAAGTGTGTAAAAAATAGGATAGACCCTTTGGTGTCTATAGACTGGAATTTGAAAACCAGTGGCAGGTGATTTTTTTTTTTTTTTTTTTTTTTTTTNGGATTTTTTTTTTTTTTTTTTTCTTCTTTTTAAGGATTTTTAATTTGGGTAATTTTCTTAGTAACTAAGATGTTCTAGGCTCTTGCATCCCCAAAAAGGGCAGAAACAAATATATTATATTGAGTGCAGTTTTAAAGAAAGCTAAAAAGACTATTAGACTACCTCTTGGTGCTAGTGGCAGCTGTTGTGTTTTTCCTTTATGTTTGCATTTTTAAATAAAATACTTTTTTTTTTTTTTTTCAGACAGGAAGTGGTAACTGTGGCCTTGGTCTTAAAGGAAGACTCACAGAATGGGGTGGGTCTTACACGTGGCTGTACCAGAGCAGGGAGTGAAGGGATCTACCCGTACGAACACAGTCATAGTTGCAAAATTGAACCTTAACCAGCAAAACTGTGGAAATGGTCACATTGCTTATGTGCCTTGTGAAGGAAAACATTTCCCTGACACATTTGGTGGACTGTTCTTGGGTGTCTATTACCCCAAAACCCCAAGAATTTCTGGCCACGTGACTTACTGCCCCTGGAAACAAGACTTCTGTGATTATGCCATCTGTGTGCACATGCCCTGGTGTACTTGTGCAGGCATGGTTATAGTGACTTTTATATTTGTGCTGGGTTTTAACCACACTTGAGTTGGGGCATCCACTTAAAGGTGGGAAAATCCTTGAGCGTGTGATGTGTCCTTGTGGCAGAGAAGGCTAGCGTGTCCTGGGCTGCATTAGGAAGGGTGGTGCAGCAGGTCAAGGGAGGTGATCCTTCCCCTCTGCTCAGCACTGGTGAGGCACACCTGGAGTGTTGGGTCCAGTGCTGGGCTCCTCAGTACAAGAGAGACAGGGAATTACTGCAGAGATTCCAATGAAGGGCTATGAAGATGATGAAGGCACTGGAGTATCTCTTCTGTAAGGAAAGTCTGAGAGAGCAGGGACTGTTCATCCCGGAGAAGAGAAGGCTCGGGGATTTTATCAACATATATAAATACCTGAAGGGAACGTGCAAAGGGGGTGGAGCCAGAGTCTTCCCAGTGGTCCCCAGGGACAGGATAAGAGGCAACAGGCACAAACTGAAATGCAGGAGGTTCCCTTTGAACATCAGGAAACACTTTTTTACCGTGAGGGTGACCGTGTACTGGCACAGGTTGCCCAGGGAGGTTGTGGAGACTCCATCCTTGGAGATACTCAGATGCTGTCTGGGCAGCCAGCTCCAGGTGGCCCTGCTTGAGCAGGGGGGGGTGGACTAGATGACCTCCAGAGGTCTCTTCCAACCTCAACCATTCTGTGATACTGTGGAAGGAGCATCGCTTAGGGATCCATGCCTACAATGGATTTCCAAAGTTACGGTGTTGAGAACTACTTTTCCATTATCCTCTTAGGTAAACATAGCGGGTTTTTATTTTGTCACATGATCAAAACTATTCACTTTCAAAATGGAAGTCTTTGCTTCAGAAAATGTATCTCATTTCAGGAGCTTCCTCTCAGTATTGTGCTGATGGGTGATGCCAGTGTTTTTGCTGTTACAGAATGCTGCTTTCTGCGTGGTTGGCTGGTATGGCTCAAGCCTGTTGGGCTCCTCATGTAGGCAAACTGCAGTTAGGCGCAGCTGCAGGCGGATATCTTGTCATCTCATGACGAACAGCTCATGGTCACGGCCTTTGGTCTACCCACAGACAAGGAAAGACTGGATCTGTTTATACCCATGGTTAGCAAAAAAGTAATCGCTACTTATAAAACTTAGGGTTTTCCTCTTCTTTTCAAAACACGTTAGAGGATGTCATGATAAATGTTGCAACAGATTGCATAAATCTTGCATGCAGTCAATACTGGTGATCTAATGGGATTATACTAGAAACTGTACACCTGCTAACCTTCTTTTAGGATGATGGCCTGCTGGAAAATGCATCTCTGCTTTTTTAATTTTAAGGATAACTACAGGCAGCTGAGTCTTCTTTCAAAGTGAAAGAACTCTTTGCTGCTTTGTTTTAATGCATTTGAAAGTGCATATTTTTCTACAGAGAAATTACACTGCATTTGAAAATACGGTTCCTTTTTAAGTATGTTTTTTAAAGGCTAGTTATTCTCTAGTCAAAGCATTACTCATCTTTATCGTAATATCAATTGTTTTTCTGAATTCTAGGGCACTTTTTACTGGTTGTTTAATTCACTCCTTTGTATGGCTGTAGAGTGGTGGTAGTTTTTTGTTTGGTTTTTTATGCCTGTGTGTAGATGCAGTCTAGAGCACCACTTACTATTCCTCAAAACTAAGTAAACTTTCAAAGTGTTCTACTTAAGATAGTTTGCATCTCTTAACATACTAACTGGAAAAGAAGAATTTCTGTTGTATTGTCACCTCTTATTTTTAAAGATAAGCATCTCCCTTGCAGCTCCCAAGTCCAACAGTAAATATAGGGTATTTTGCAATGGCACAACAGTGAGTTTTGTCTGTAGCATCCAACCTTCATTTCTATTTAGTAAATGCAATGGTATGTGGTTGATTTAACTTGTGCAGTGTATTCTTGCAAATGCATCATTTATTACTGGAGGCTTAGCATGAAGTCCTACAATAAAAGATAATGAAATACTTTAATGGGACAAATTGTCTTTCTAATTGCTGCAATAATACCACTTGAGTTACAGAATGACCATTTTGTATGCTTGCATAAAATAATTTTTTTTAAATAAGGCTTTGTTTTCAACACGTTTGAAACAAGAAAAGTTGGGTGAAACTAGCAGCTTCTTATTAGGGTTTGTTTTTTTTTTTTTTACCCTTATAGTAGTGCTTCCCTAATATCTTCAGTCTATGCTGTCTGAATTTCCCAGCTGTTCAAGCTCTCCCCTCCTTTGGTCTTTCTGATCCTCCCATGCATGCTTTTCATACCAAACAGGGCAGTGGAGGGGACGTTCCCCTTCCTACCCTTTGCCCAGCTGAGAGGTTCACCCTGGTCTGTGTCTCTGCAGCATCCCATCACCTTGCTGTGTGCCGTTCGGAAATCTCCTGCCACCATGGAGTCCCTGAGCCCATCACCTCCAGGCAGTTCAGGATTTTTTTGCTGGCCTGCTGTTTCATCAAGTGGCATTAGGGACCAGATGAGCACTGTACACAATGTCTGATCTCTAGGAGCCACAAAAAATAGGTTTTTATAGCTTGCTGATCTTGCAAGACCAGAAATTTGAAGAGCTGTTACGTTTGCTGTATTTTGGTGACTGGATTCGTCTTACTGACTGTATTTTAGATATGGCAATAGGAAATTGCTGAACTAGTCAGGTTATTGGATTTGGAGGTTTTAGCACAAGAAGTAGAACTTGCTTTGTCCGTTTGTGCTATGTACCTTATAGTGATGCTGTTATAGCTTCTCACAGGTGTGATGGGAGACCCCCAGTGTTTCTTACTAAGGTTTCTTTGTTGTGGTCATCATTCCCAGAAGGAAGCCTCATGTACTGGTTAAATGGTAATACGAATGCCCTTCTGTCATCACTAACATGATTTAATAGGACAATCTGCCACCTTGTAAACCTTGGACAGCCCAACTTCTTTTAGGGAAGAGCTGTGAAGATGCTTCCAGAACAGGCAGCTGGTTTAAGTAACTGACATGGTGCACAAGGTAGAATTAGAAAATGTCATCTTAATTCATGCAACTACAGCTTGCTAGAACATTTTCTGTAAATTAAACAATGTAACATAAGCCTTCAGATTGTATCTGTTCTGACTTTGGTCATAGTGTTGCAGCATGGCATTAGCATGAACATTGATCTGCAACTGAAGTTTAGACCTGGTTCCCTGAAGACATGCACTTGGAATATGGAGAGTTGTTCGGGGGTGGGAGGGGGGAGTGGTATTCTTACAGTTACCGTAGAAGACATTGAGGGGGGAGGTCTTTGCAAGTAAACTTCTTACAACCTTAAGGCCGATTTTTAAGCCAGATCATACACTTGCCCTTGTTGTGCTTGTAGAGCCTTTAGTATACCACTTTTGTGTTACAGAGTTCTCAATTTGGTACAGATGTACATTAAGGGTATCATATGTGTCCTCTGCAAAACAAGCATTTCTGGTATTGCAAAAGAAGTCCCTGACTCTAGTCAGGGAGATAGTCAAATAGTGACTAGCCAAGTGATCCTGCTTGCATTTAAGGGCGATTCTTGGACATAGGTGAACTGGACTGGCTTCCTATTTTGCTTACAGAAGTTTTAATATGCTTAACATTATCCAATACCGGTAACTGAGGTAGTCTAAATACCACAGCAGGGACTGATTAGCTTTTTCAGATCACTGCTTTTATTCGCTGTTTGCAAAGAGGCTTAATCCAGTGCTGGAGATCAGGCATCCCACTGTGCTCGTGGGTAGCTTTCTCTCACTCTTTGTGTTCATAGTGGCAGAAATTAGTGAGGAGTCTCCTCCTGCCTCTGACTTAAAAGCTCCAAAATAGTGGTGTTAGTAGTTGTTCTTAGGAGTGTTTAATGGACAGTGTAGAGAAACTATAGTTGGGGTTTCTGCTTTGCAGCTTAATATCTGGGCGCATGATAAATGCATCAGTGTAATAGCATGATGGTATGTGATTGCATTTACTGTGTGGAATCACTTTAATATCCACATAAAGCTTGGGGAATGACTCAAAGCAGTTCTGACAAACCTATTCTCATTCTTTTCTTTGTTTAAATCACAGTAGATGTTTCCTAGCAGATTGCCTGTTCTCCCAAGTAGAGGAGGACAGCTGCCTCTGTGGTTCTCAGTAGTGCTTTTAGTCGTGTAATGATGCTGAAGTTCAGTAAATACACTTTTCTAGTAGTCATTCGGATGAACATTTGCAAATGTAGAATCCCCTTCTTCTCTGTGCTGATCTGTCTTCACTGAAGTTACCAAGAGTGGCAACTTTTTATTTGAAAGTCCACATTGCTCCACATCTTTTTATCAAGCATCAAACCTTGCTACTGTTACATTGCTAAAATATGTATCTTGCAGGGCTTGGTGGTATTAGAAATGTAGGGCAGGGAGGGGAGGTGTGGACTGAAGTTTGTGTTTCCATGTGGCTTACTTCAATAAAAATAATAAAAAGTTGGCTATGGCCTAGCTCCTGACTTTTGTTCAAGTATTTCATCATTGCAAAGAGACAGGAAGATCTTGGCATCTAGAACAGATCTGTGAAATAAAAGGGAAAGAAGTTCTGTTGCAAACAAATATGAGTGACTCCAGAACAAGAGTGGTTCATAGTTCCTTTCTATCAAGTGCCATAATGTTTCAGTGTCACTGCTTAAAAATATCCATTATTCCATATATTAATATTACGTGGGTTTAGTTTAATCAGTTTCACCTTCCAGTGAAATTACCCACAGGTACTCTGTTGGGGTTGTGTGTAAATGCAAGTTTATTACATCTGTTGACTGTACAAAAGTGCCAGGAAATTCAGAAAGCATTCAGAATACATTTCAGTGTTCAGTGAGGGCTCCTTTCATACCTCCTTGCACTTTATACCAATATGATTAATTCTGCTAATAAGAAAAGGGGACTACAATAGCTACTGATAGATTTATTTCTCTTTAATATTTTTCATTACAATGAACTTTTTGTTTCCGTAATAGAAGGGATTATATTCCTTAAGACTGATATTTTAATAGGAACTCACAACTTTTACTGCTTAAAAATAATTCCTTTCTTTGTTTCATGAATTAGAAACAATGAGGAGAAGCTGAAGTCTGCCCAAGCCAGGTGTTTCTTGTTGGCAGCCTGCTCCCTAATGACTCTGGCTCTCGTACAGCAGCTGCCTGCTAGTCTCTTTTGTATGGCCTATTGTTGCTGCACACCCCTCGTTAATACACATGCTGCCCGGGGCAGACCCTGAGAATGACATCAACTTGCTTATCTTAGAAACCTCCAAACCTGATGCAGGGTGGGGAGGTTGCCTTGCATCTGCCTGGCCAACTAATTGTGAGCTCTGTGGGTTGTGATTGGCTCTGCGTCCGCTCAGTAATAGGTTAAGCAAAGACATCGCGGGTCCATCTGTTCGTCCATTCATTGTTCTGCTCGCTTGCCTGAAGTCTGCAGCTGAAATCGTGTTAAGGAGTTGCTTCTGGAACAGCTACAAGAAACCAATGTCTGTGTGTTTTCCAGCGAACGTAAGTATATGGGCTTCTCTCTGCAGAAATGGGACGTTTCACCTTTCTGGTGTTTCAGCATATCAGCTTGCATTTGGACAACGTAGCTAGTGTGTGTGTCAGCTGAGATTTGCACTCTTTAGGTGTCTCTTGGAAAAAGAGGGAGAGAAAAAGAGTTATGTCTGAAGACTAAGTATATTAAAGAGCAATGATCTCACTCTGTGTGTTCTATTAAGGAACTTTCAAAAACATCACTAATGGTGTATTTCCCAGAATTTGAAAATAGTAGGCAGTAGCCATCAACAGAACAAATTCTCCTCTAGCCCCCTGGGGAGAAGGGGAGGTTTCAACTTTAAGTTACAGGTATTTACCCTTTTTTGCAAATAAGCTATTATTTACTTTAATTTGTGACTGGTAGAAAAAGCCTTTAAGGAAAAAAAAAATCAAACACCTTTTCCGTTATACCATACAATGGGTGAAATTTCCTGTGTTTGTGAAAATAAGTAGAGCTCCATTGTGGGCTTTCTGAAGATACTGTAGTGCAAGATAGAGCATTAGAGTACTCTCAGATGGGAATGCGTTCCAGTCAAAGGTTTGTGCTTTGGAAGCTATTCATAAGTGTGTCAGATCTAGCCTGGCTATTTTTATAAAGTTTCTAATCTGTTTTGTTTTATGTTTTGAGTTCAGATGTTAGGCTGAAGAACAAACAGTGTATACTCCATGAACCTGTGTTCCAAGGATCCTGTAAAGAAAAAACAAAACAAAGACCTTCATTTATCAGTTGGGAGGGAAAGAGAGCTTATAAAAGGGTTAAAAAGAGGTTTGCATTTCTACCACATGCCCTATTGTGTGAACATATGCATGAGTCTATTGAAAGTTTTCAGAAGATGGGCAGGCCACCAGTTGCTGGTCTCCTGCAGTTCCAGTAGACATCTGTTGCCCCAGAGCATTAACCAATCTGTTCAATGGGACATCCTTCCTTTGTTGGATAGAATGATGCGGACAACAGCACTCACTGAAATACAATGGTAATTAAATACATAGAAACTACAGCAGTAGGTATTTATTACATATTCATTATTTTATTTGCATTGTTGCAGTATCTTTATCATTTGGATAACTGATACATTCTTTTTTTTTCTTTTCTAATCAGCTCTACACTTCTGTTTGTGACAAGTAGTGACATTGTTTCAACAAACTGATATCAATATTTTCCATTTTGTGTTTAGAAAACTTAGAAAAAGTCTGCCTGTGTGAAAACATGCTGAATTATTTCACTGTAGAATGTATCTTCAGAAACTTTTGATGGTCTTTCAAGAATACACAATTTCTGTTATACTGTGCCACACGACACTATTTTACTCCTTGTTATTTTCCTCTGTGAACTAAATTTGCATTAAATTGCTTTTCTTATGCTCAATTGTAAGTGGAAAATACTCTGAATACACATTAAAAGATTAAATTATTCTCCTTGCCCACATCCCTTTGAGAAATATTTGTTTTGTGTGAAGGTGAATTAATGGGCTGATTTATTGTTGATGGTAAGTGGAAAATAAATAGTGGTGACTTCTAAGAAATGGGAAAAGATTACACTTCTACAATGTAGTAGCTCAGTGCTCATCCGGAGCATTACATTTATAGTTGATAAATGTCTTTGACTCAGTAATACAGTATTTTAGGCCTTTAACAGTGAACCTAGTATGAGATACTGTAGTTTTAAACAGGCTATAGTTTAAAACTTATATTGTCATAAGTATGTCTAAATTGGGAGTTACTTGTTTTATTAACTTTTTCGTAAATACAAATTCTGTTACTCGGCTGTGATGAGCATAACCAAGAGTTGAAGACTTTCTTGACAATAATTTTTTGGCTGATTTTTGTTTGTTTGGCTCTCAGTTGAGTCAGAATTCATAGGAGGTATTTTTCTTGGCTATATTGCATTGTATCAATAAGCATACTTTAAAACCATATGCGCGTAATGAGAGTTCCTTATAAATAAAGAGTGCAAGGAGTTCTTATCTGATGTTACTCCTTGGGTAAATTTGACTTCTGGTTTTCATGAGCTTTGTTGTCCTATATATAGGTATACTACTGTTTATTTGCAATACAAATTCATTCAACTAGACTGGCTGGCATGTTGTTCTTCACTAACCAAATCAAGATAAAATAATCAATTCCAGCAGTGTTCAACAATGACATCTGATTTTCATGGTTCTAATCAATAAATCTCATAAAGGACATCATGTTGGGAGCTCCAAAGTCTAGTGTTTCTGAGAGATGCTGCTGAGCACAAATACAGTGTACAAAGTTCACAGATGTTGTAAAAATTTGTCTGAAAATAAATACAGTTTGCATGCCAGGAATAGTGTACTGCTTATGCAAAACTATTTCAGAAATCTTTAGCTTTGGATTTACAGTGTAAACATCATTTTAACTACCCTTTTAAAGCAATAGTATGGTGATTATATATTATCTGTGGCAAATGTTAAAGCTGCTGCTCTTATTACTCTATTCTTTAAATAGTTGCTGAAAAACAGTAGACTTCTGTGCAAAAGAAGCAATTATATATTGGAGCAAGATGGAGATTGACAGGAGACTTAAAGCACATAGATGCAAGGCTGATAACATATACATTCCCAACAATGGACAAAGCACAGTTTACGGTCATTTTTCATACGTAGCCGATATGCAAATAATCTAAAGTATGTTTCATATAACGCCTGATCTTCAGACACATTCATATGCTAGTGACTTCTTTGAATCCCACTGGAGGGTGTTACAATTGTAGTTGCTGTAAAGCACTTAAACTTCAAGGAGGAAGTGATTGGAGAATGACTTAAGTATTATTTTAACTAACACTGAAAAAAGAAAAAAAAAATTCTTTCTGATCTATGCACTNAAAAAAAAAAAAACCCCTCCCTCTACTTGTAGTTCAATACTAAAATGACATTTCACAGTACACGGATTTAGGCAGTGACCCATTATCTCCCTGTATTCTGCGGCGGCGGTACATGAGCCAGCTCAACTTTTCAGTCCAGCTTAAAAGTGTTGCCCATTAACTAGACTTCCTCGAGTCAGAGCAGATTGTGGGGTTGGTGGAACAATGATGTCGGGGCTTCCAGATCGGTTTGGCAGCTGCATTGTTCTCCAAGGGGAAACCAGACGCACTTAAGTCCCACTCTCTTTCATGGGCTTTTGTTCATACCAAATTATTCTTTTGCTGTGCTAGCATTCATGATGGTATGTTAAAGGAGCGCATCCTAGCAACTAAAGGCTGGTTGCTAAGCAGCCTCACTTCCAATAGGGGTTTCTTGTTTGAGATTTTTTTTTAATTTTTTTTTTTTTGTGTCAGTTCTGTGAAGACCACAGTGTTGGTTTTTTTAACTGTATCCTTTTATTGGGATATTGTTGTGATTTGTTACTAGCGCTGTGCTATCAAGTGCATTATGTTAGTTAATAAATCAGTGTGTGAAAAGGTTCATTTCCTAAATTCTCATTGTGTTCAATCTGTGGTGTTGCTTGAAATCCTAAAGCTTGAGTTAAGAGAAAGTAATATTCATTGATACACTGCCTGAGAATTACAGCCCTGCTGCCTTCTAACAAGATCAGATCTAAAGAAAACTTTATTTTCTTTCCTATCAGCCTTGCCTGGATTAAGGTGTTGGGAGATGAAAATGCTCATGATAGATCTATTTCCTTATTTATTTAACTAGAAATGCTTAGGTAAAGGAAGTTTTTGTGCCCCATAACCAAAAATCTCCACCACAGCGGTGATGTCTTGGCACTCAATGCCTACAGAGTCTGCTTTTACTGAACCATGGATTGGGTTTTTTGCTTGATTCTCTCTGGTCTTAAGCCTGGATGAATTTCCCTTGGGTGCACTCTCAGATCTTTATCCCAAGAAGAGTAAAGTACACTGTATTTTTAAAACACTGGGTCATTCTTTAATGGTAACCTGTAAGGGTATGGGAGAGTTAATGTATTTGCTGACAGAGATTTTGGCTGTTTGTGAGACATACTTGTAATTTGTATCAGTATAGATCATGAGATTGTTTGACATAATGTTTTTTCTTAGTGTGTCCTCCTTGATGAAATTTATCTGTAATGTATCTGTCAAGTTCAAGTAAAGTCCTTTGCCTCTATATCTTGCTTTTATTTTCTGCCTTGTAAGATGGAAGTGTGAAACAACTCTTTGTTTCATAGTCTTCCCTTAATGTAAATTCTTCTTTTTCATGGTAAGCTTGCAGTACAATTGGTCCATATGGTCCATTTTTATCTATGAGAAATAATTTATCTTTTACTTTATTGAAGCAGTTAGCAAAGATTTGTGTAAATAAGGGAAAGAGGTAGTGATCTGCTTTTAAATGTAGATTGTGGAAGTAATTCTTGTGATGAAATGAGTAGCTAACTTCTGTATAACTACCGTTATGCAAAATTCCTCCAGAAAAACAGATGTGGCAAGTGTATGAAGTCCAGAAAACCGCAACTTTACTTCCTCCATTCTTCCTCCATGATTTCTATCTATAGATATAGTTTTGATTCAGCAAAAGGCTTGCCCAAGTGTAGTCCAAGAGTTGAAATCAGCTTTTAATTATGTTGCCTTGTTGACCTGATGAATGGTCTGTTGCAATCCGTGCAAAGGCTTCCATTGGCTTTATTGGCCATTAGATCAATCCGTGTCTCTAAATGCTGTATGTGTTAGTAATGCAGCACTCTGTTGAGAGCAATTAGTCTTTCTTGACATAATTAAAACTTTGCAAGGGAATTCAGAAATAGTTTGAGTGTATTCAGTTGAACTGATAGTGTCTTTTAGGGCCAATAAGTTTTTATTTAATCATGTTTTCTGTTACTAATCCATTTTATGTGTTGTGATGTCTTACATTTGCCTAATAAGCCAGCTAATCTAGTACTATGCTAATTTCTTTCTATTCAACAGAGTTTAAGGTATTTAGTTTAAAAAGCTTTTCTAGTACTTGTGTTTTACAGCTGCATTTTTTTGTTGTTGTTGTTGTTACAATACTGTCTTAAATATCTCCATTCCTTTAAATCATGACAAGACTTTTGTCTCTGCATTACAGTAGGTAAACTTGCAGTGTTTGGTTCCCTATTCTTTCATAAGCCCATTTTTAGAAATGTTTTAAGTAAAAGCATTTGATACACTTAGAAAACAGATGATCAGTTGTTTATCTGCTTAGCTATGGATGTTCCTTACGAAAATTTTTTTCCAAAAAAAGTTTTCCATGTATTAAAAAAAAAAAAGTTGTATTTCTCTGCTGGGAGAGAATAAATGCAGTTCTGAGGAAGCGCAAGAAAATACAAAACAAGTAATATGCGTAACCAGTTGCAACATTTTTGTTCTCTCTTTAGGCTTACGGAACACTTTATATTCAGGAATACAAGAAAAACAGCAAAGTGGAGTCAAGTACATGCAGCAGCTTCATGGGCTTGAAGGATCATCTGGGGCATGACTTAGGCCACCTTTATGTGGGGAGCACTGGCACACAAATAAATGCAATTGTACCTTGGTCAATGGCGGAGAAGCCAACGATGGATAAGGTTAATTCTAGGAAAGAAGATGTAGACAAGGAGGCATCTGAAGAGACTTCTGGAAGCTCCAGCTGTGACTCTGAAGAAAGCACAAATTCTGATAATGATTCAGAGAGACTGATTAGTTCTGCATCAGAATCACACTTACTGCCTAAGGCTCACCGACAGCTGTGCCGATCTCCTTGCTTAGAGCCTCATATACTAAAAAGAAACGAAATCCTGCAAGACTTCAGGATAGAAGAGGCTCATATAGTACCTAAGGAAGTCAAAAAGCCCCCTGATGTGCTGAAAGAATATCAAACCAAACTGGAGTTTGCACTTAAGTTGGGTTACTCTGAAGAGCAGGTTCAACTTGTACTAAATAAACTTGGTACTGATGCTTTAATAAATGATATTTTGGGAGAACTTGTCAAACTTGGGAATAAAACTGAGACTGATCAGACTGTAACTAATGCTAACGCTAGTGTAATACGTGAAGCGTCTTCCATAGAGTCTCAGAGGTCAGAGTCTCCACTGCAGGAGGATGTGACAGAGGATGGTGACAACCTGAGGCCAATAGTTATTGATGGCAGCAATGTTGCAATGAGGTATGTGACCATGAAGCTTTTGCTTTTATATTTAAATGAAAACAGAATGACCTTTTCCCATTCAAGCACTGATGATCAGTATAATTGCCTAAAACTGTATGCAGGTTCTCTTGCAAGTACGTTCATCGACCACTCAGTATGCAAGTCTTGTAATCAGGCTAGAGGTCTGTAAGAGTTCAGTGGTTTGTATTCTCTGTTAAAACAATCATAGGTTAATGCCAGCCTCCCTTTGTAGGCAGCTATCAAATCTCTCCTTCCCACTATCAGCCTAGTACTTAGTTAATTTTTGGTAGGCACCATTGCTATGGGTAATTGCTGTATCCAGTTACACAGAGGAGGTTAAAGCAAATGTAAGATTCTTTAAGATTATAAAATAAAGGGTTATTCTTGGTAGGCTGTTCTGTGATAACTGGTCTATCTGTAAAATTGGTCTTAGTTCTCAGATTTGGAGTTAGGTTTTATTGCTATTAATTTCTGAGATTATTATGCTTTAGAGTGTTACTTACATGCCCACAGATAACATGGCATATCTTCACAGATAACCTACAGCATTCACCCATCGTGATCCCGGTCGTGTAGTTGCATAGCAAGAAACTTGTCTGTGGTGAGGCGTGAGGTTCATGCTTCATCAGTGGTTAGAGAGAGGAGATGGCAGAGACATATGCTGAGAGATGGGGGTTTATGGCTATATAAATGATTGAATGATGATTGAATGATAAATTGATTAGTAACTAATTGAGTAACTCATAAGCATTATCTGATTACTAGCACCATGGTGTAGAAGGTCAATTTTAGTCTTCTGATGACTTGGTGTGGTTTTCATTAGCTTAGTAATAAAAGTTTATGCAAGACATTTCTGGGTTAAAGGCACAGGGGTTTTTTAGCTCCTAATCAAGTCAATTACCTTTAAATGAGGCTTTTAAAAATGAAATATAAATACAGCTCTTATTTATGACAATATGATAGTTTTTGTTTATTTAAGTAGATGTGTTAGTCCGTAAAGCAGGGATGCTTCTTTGTCAATGGGGTATTCCTGTGAGTTCTTTCTGCCTGATGTGTCATTCCTAATCTTTTTGTTCAGCTTGAGCTGTAAAAGAAGTACATCCAGTTGAAAAAACACTGTTCTAGTACTCAACCAAGAAGTTATCCAGAGACTTCTAAAATGGGTTTGGATTGTATTTCACATAAATCTAAAACAGTTGTGTAAGTGTTAGCTAGTTAGCACAGCTCAGACTTGGTGGGTGGACTTAGGTTCGGCTTGTCCCACAAACTGCTCTGAACACACTCCAGAAACAGCTCCAGATCAGTCACTTTTCCTTAATGTTTATTCTGCTATTAGCATAAATATTTAGGACCTGCCTTCCTATGCTCAATTTACTTTCTTGACCACCTACATAAAATGAGCCAAAGATGAATGCATGCTATGCATGCTACAGGGCCTTAAAACAGATGATATCTATTACTATAACAGTCTTTCTGTATTCAAGAATTGAATTAACAGGTCTTTACTTGTTTTCTACCAAATTTAATTACGAAATCACTCAGTTTGGAGGGGACTTCTGGAGATCTTCTAGTCCAATTCCCTGCACAGAGCAGTGTCAGTTCAAGGCCATGTCAAGTTGGGTTTCAAATGCCTCCAGGAGTGGAGACTCAACATACTGTCTGGGCCAGTCTTTGAATGCCCTCACTGTAAGAAAGTTTTCTTTTTTTATGTTTAAACAACATTTCTTGTATTCCAGTTTGTGCCCATTGCCTCTTGTCCTGTCACTGGACGCCCATGAGAGATCAGTTTCTGTCCTTTTTATTCCCTCCCATTGGGTATCTATACACATGAATAAGATCCCCCTGAGCCTTCTCTTCTCCAGTCCCAGCTCTCTTGGCCTCTCCTCATTATGACAGGTGCTCCAGTCCCTTGATTAATTTTGTTGTCCTTTGCTGGACTCTCTCCAGTATTGTCCCTGTCTGTTCTATACTGTGGAGCCCTGAACTGAACCCAGTGCTCCAGGTGTATTTCACCAAGGCTGAACAGAGGGGAAGGATCACCTCCCTTGACCTGCTGGCAACACCTGTTGGCCTTCTGTGCTGCAAATGCACATTGCTAGCTCATGGTCAGCTTGGTGTTCACCAGAACCCCAAGGTCCTTCAGAGTTGCTTTCCAGTTTGCTGGGCCCCAAACTGGGCTGATGCCTGCTGTCAGTCCTCCCCAGGTGCAGGACTGGCATGTCCCTCCATTGAACTTGCTTGGGTACCTGTTGGCCCATTTCTCTACCCTGCCAGGGTCCCTCTGAATGGCAGTACACCCATGTGGTGTACTCCTCCCAGTTATGCATCCACTGCAAACTTGCTGAGGGTGCACTCTGTCCTGTTATCTAGGTCATTAACAAAGATGTTAAGCAATGCTTGCCCCAGTATCAATCCCTGGGGTACACCAGTACTGATTGGCCTCCAGCTAGACTTTATGCCATTATAATCCTAACCCTTTGAGTGCAGCAGTTCAGCCAGATTTCAGTCCACCTCTCTGTCCCCTTATCTTGCCCATACTTCATTAGTTTGTCAGTGAGGATAAGAGTGTCAAAAGCTTTGTTAAAGCCACAATAAACAGCATCTACTACTCTCCTAATCCACTGAGCCAGTCATCTCACCATAGAGGCTATGAGGTTGGTCAAGTGTATTCCCCCTTCAGAAAAAATCCATACAGGTTGTTCCCAGTCTAGATAATTTGTTAGGAAACGACTTCCAGGAGGATTTGCTCCATCACCTTTGCAGGGATCAAGGTGAGGCTGACCAGCCTGTAGTTCCCTGAATTTTCCTTCTTGCCTTCCCTGAAGATAGAAGGGATATTTGCTCTCTTCTAGTCCTTAAGAATATTCCCCAATCACCACAACCTTTCAAAGATTACCAAGAGTGGCCTCACATTGTCATTAGCCAGCTCCCTCGACACCCTTGAGTGCATCCCATCAGGGCCCAGCAGCTGGGGAATGTCCCATTTCACTGTTCCCTAACCTCTGCTGCGGGACAGTCTTGTCCTGTCACCTTTGCCCAACTTCCTACACGTCAGGGTGGACCAATCTTGAACTTGGCGGAGGTGATCCTTGAAGATCAACCAGCTCTCCTGTGCCCCTCTTCTGTCCAGGTTTGTATCACATGGGATTCTCCTGAACAGGCCAAAGTCTGCTCTCCTGAAGTCTGGGGCTGTGATCCTGCTTTTTGCCTTGCTTGCTCTTCACAGGATCCTGAATTCCACCACTCACGGTCACTGCAGCCAAGGCTGCCCCTGACCTTCACATCTCTGACCAGTTCTTCCTTGTTTGTAAGTATGAGGTCCAGCAGGTTCCTTTATTGGGTCCTCAATCACCCACATTAAGAAGTTACTATCAATGCACTCCAGAAGCTTACTGGATTGCTCATGCCTTGCTGTGTTGGCCGGCCTATTGGCAAGGAGACATTTGTTCTGCTTTTGGTCAGCCAGTTCGCGAAGATGCTTTTGTTTGCTTGGTCAAGTGGCTCCCACCTTTGCCTAGAAATCAGTCCTTGATTACGAAAGCCAGTCCCATGTTTGTAAAAGAGCAGTCCCTGTTGCTGACACCAGCTGTGCAACGAGTTGTCTACTGGCAAGATCTGTCCTTTTCCCTTCAAGAAAATAGGTAATAGTAAATAAACACTTTAAATACTTAAAAGGAAAGATTTCAGCTTTTACATGTAAAAGAACAATGTTCAAAGCAGTGGGGGAGATAACGGGAATTCACCTGCAGTTCAGACAATCTTGTTCAAATTTCTCTATCTAAATGTCCAGGGTCCTGTTACGAGTAACTAACCTGTAAATTGGCACAGTCTGTTCTTTTCTTTCCTCTTTGCTTTTCCAAGCTGTGGCCAATGAATTCACTTCGGAGTTGCTAAAGGTAAATGGGTCTGTGCCCTAAGTAAGACTGTGGATGGTCTTTCGAGAGGTATTCTTGTGAGCTCTCTCACATGTTCTCACAGAAGTAGGTAGACTGTGATCTATATTCTTACTCCCATGTTGTTGTAATACACGTACTTAGTGATACCATTTACTATTAGAATTATTCTAGATAAGAACTGCTAATTTTTCTTTAAAGGTTGTATTTGATGGGCGAGGGGGAGAAGTTTTGTGGTGAAGGTTGAGGTGAGTGATGTCTGATAATACAAGTAGGATGTGACAGCTGTCCTCTTCTGGAAGGATCTGTGTGCTGCCCTGTGTCTCTATTGCGTGACTAATTAAGGATGCAGTTTCAGAAAACATCTAATGAGTGACACAGAATGACTTACTTTCAGTCTCGCCTCTATCGTACTGCCAGGGATGCTTTCCTACCTGCATCTCATCTAGCGACTGCGCAGCTACAAAATGAGTTGATTCAGCTTCCTAATTTGGAGAAAAAAAACCTAGAAAGGATTATTTTTCCATTAGACCTGTAAATGAAACCTGGTGTTTTTGTGGTTGGGAGAACAGCTAGGTCTGACACAAAGGAGGAAGGATGTGTCTGATCATGTGACTGGATGTTCGTATTTGTGTAACGGGTTGCATCTAGTTAACTGATGATGGGTGGATTTGCGAGTTCCTTGAGGGCAGCACAAAACAAGGCTTGGGCCAGAATAACTTCTTCTGGCCAGACAGAGCCAGCATGTATGGTGACTACTCATGTTCCAGACAAGACATTTTAGCCAACTGCGGTTAAAAAAAAGCATACCTCAATTTCTCTGCCTTTTGGTAATGCTTGGAAAGCTTTTCTTATACTTTCATTGCTTATCATTTGTGCCTTAAACTGAAAATTGTTGAATAGATACATCTTGTGTATTTCAAGTTTAAAGCTCCAATATTGGCTAAAGAATATGAATTGGTTAAAGTTTTAAAAACAAAGCAAACCCACTCTTTCAACTGAATAGCTGAAAGGTGGTTTTTGCAGGCTGTGACTTGAAGAATTGCCATTTAGTTTATATGGGATACTTCAGATCTGGTCTTGTTCTTTCATTATTTTAGCTTCCATGGTGTTGGCTTAATCTTTCTCCGGAAAAGATGACTACACGTTTAAGCCTAACACACACAAAGTCTTTTTTTAGAATGCTCTTACAGATGAGGCTGATTTTTTTTTTCTCTGTGCATGTGTGTGTAAACTTAAAATCAGGGCTGAACAGCAAATTAGATAATCCCCTAGAGCAGCTGTAGAGTTCGATAAACACTTCCCACAGCTGAGAGTGGGGCTGGACTAAGGGATAGGACCTGGATTCTGTCGTGCCATACCTGAGCAGTGACCTGTGTTGGCTTTCCAGAGAACTGTGTAGCGTTAACCCTGCTTCATACGGTGGGGGGTTTTATGTATATAGATGATGATGTTGTAATGCAAAATCTTCATTTAGAACCTTAGTCCACGTGACTAAGAAAGGCATTTGTCCATTGACATAAAAAGGCACTCAGGACCTTATTTAGTGTTCTCATAGATAATAGACAGGTAACACATTTCAGTCAATAGTAGTTCTGTATCCCTGTGTGATGAGATTTAAGCTACCCTAAATTTTCCCTTTACATAAGTGATACAGACAAAAGAAGGTGATCTCTACCCATCTAGCAACAGCAGATCATCAGCTCTTCGCCCCTACATCTATCTCTTCTCCAGTGTGTTCTTGGACATGCTCTTCATGTATCCCTGGCTTCCTCAGCTGAGCTTCCACAGTCTGGAATGGAGGGGAGAAGGTCCTGTTTCTCCATGAGACAGCAGAGGCAAGGTTTTGAGGTTCTCTTTTGCCCCTTCATCTTAAGAGTTCCCTTTACTGCTGAGGTTGAGAAAGAGGGAGTTCCTTCTGAAGAGAGAAATACACTGCAGTATATTTGCACAGTCCTTTTCCTTGCTTGTCGTTTTCAAGGATAAGGTTGGGATGCTAAGAATTGCCTAAAATTGGTTATTGCTGGAATACTTATCTTTGCTGGAATCCAAGTCAGGCTTTTGCCACCAAGAAGTAAGGAATAAGGAACAAAGTGGGAAAATTTTAACTATATTATTCATTTGCTTCTGTTCCATATTTGTTAATTTTCCCTGGCTACCCTGGTTGCCTTCAGACTTTGCTAACAGCGAAAAGAATGAGTTTCAAATTTTACATAAATATATATGAAACTGTGTTGAAAACATATAGGCAAAAAAGAAGTCTGCTGTGCTTACAGAGAGTGCAACATGAAGATAACACTCATAAGTAAATAAATGGATGTTTTACTTGCTGTATTATAAATTTTAGGCAACCGCTTTCAGAATTATGTAGGCAAAAACTGAAGTATTTTGATCATGTGCCATCTGGGTTTGCAGGTTGAAATCAGTTAATCTTGTTTCGAGCAATTAGATTCTTCTGAAAAGTTCACCCTTAGGATTCCCAGGTCATGGAGGTGATGCATTTCAGTTTCCCCTTTTGGAAAACCTTGGCCTGTGTATTTAAATGGTGCTTGATGGTACTTCATTGCACAAGGGAAAACACAATGCGAGATAACCATTGCATACTTTAGTTTTATTTGTGAGTGGAAGATGCTGATTTGGGGGGATTGTTTTTTAGTTAAATGCACTCCCAATGAAGACAGGTGTTTTACAGTTTTCTTACAGCTCTCATATTCAGTCATCCCTGCAGCCGTGGATGTTCTAGGTGCTAGGTGGCATCAGAAACATACACCCAGGCCTGACAGACATGACAGAGACCCCAGTGCCATTCAGGAGTGGCAGTCAGCTGGAAGAAGTGTGAGAGACCCAAAGGTGCCTAACTAGCATTGGACATCTCTGTTTAGGCAACTGAGTCTTGTCCCCATGCGTTTGTCATGAGGCAGGTCATTTGGCCATAGTAAAAGGTTCAGTGATACCCTGTCTACATAGCAGATTTTCCACAACTGCAAACTGTGTCAACCAAAGGATGGTTTGATTTTCTTATCTACGCCATATGTCATTTTCATATGGCAATTTAATTGTATATGTATTTTAACAAGCTAACAATTCAGGCTGCATTAGCCTCTTCTCAGATTGTGTGTTTCTAAGCTTGGTAGACATGATTGTATCTTGGTACCTTGATTCAGACATTCATCTTTCAGTGGCACTGGCTGTCTAGTTTCTTAGGTTATTTTGAGAAGTCGCTTTAAGGAATAGATAAAAATATTTTTCTAACAAGTAATGATCATGTGGATAGGAGCTTGTCACTGGCAACTTTGAGTATAACTTCTCTTTGCCTGTTTTGACCTCTGTCTGCATGACTCTTGCTCGATCAGACACCCACTGGCTGGCAACCGTGCTTGCTATACTCCATAGAGTGCCTCAGCATTGGAAGCCCTACAGACAAAAGATGTTTTGAAAGACGTTACAGCTTCCAAGACTTTTTTTCTTTCAAAGACCTCAAAGCATTGGGGTGATTTGTCATGGGCTAATGGAAAAAAAAACATTTGGGAACTTTCATCCACTTTGTGTCAGCACCAAAAAAAATATATGTAACGAATAAATACAGGACAGATGGAAGGCCTGGGTTACTGTGAGAAATGCTTTGGACAATTTATTTCTGTTATTAAGAAATTAGTAGAGCTTTAATTAAAAAAAAAGGGGATGAGGCTAGTGACAAAACCAGGCTGCCAGGCTGATGAGTCACTAATATGATACAGGGTGGAAATTCTTATCTCTCTATGCTATGGACTGAACACTGTTTTCTTCCTAGGACATGACAGAAGAAAATAGTTTGGTAACTCTCTAAATTTGCCAGGCAAATCTGTGTCTTAGTTTTGGTTTTCTTGCTTTTAATCAGTATGCTTTTACATGGGAAGTACCTTGATGTATCCAGATTTCAGTTGTATAAAAACCTGTATGTGTATTGCAACAGACTTTATGGTAGGCCTCAGCTCTAATGTCTCTTGTCATCAGTGTGTATGTTTTCTGTAGCTTTCAAAATCTGAGAGGTCCATGTTGGTTTGAATATTGCATTAGAGCACACCAGAAGTCTTGCAACTATTGTAAGTAGTCACTATTTTAGGAGTGTATACCACAACTCTTTTCAAGACAGTCACTTGAAAATCTAGTTTGAGAGCTAGGAAGGTAACAGAGAAAATTAAAATGTTCTCATCAGATGTTTTACCACTTTATACTAACTCTCCTAGCCTAGAAAATGCTTGATTGATTTTTGCTCAGGAAATGTTATATTACTGGTTTTTGGGGGGGGTGTTTTGGTTTGTTTTTTTTTTTTTTTCATTTAAAAATAAAACCACAGATATCAACAGGCCAAATATAGAAGTGGTGATAAAAATAATCATTCATGCATGATGTGAAAGAGAAATAGATACTTCTTAAGGAATATACTTTATTTTCCTTCAACTAAGGGTGGTAGATTAAACATAGTCAGCAAGCAGAATCAAAGCAGTATATACCAATGTCTCACCCAGGGCTACAGCTGTCATCCTGACTGCTCTGAGCTTTCACATACTTCTAATAATTGGGAAGAGATTTTTAAAAGAAAGTTTCATGACAAAAAAAATACAAACATTTCTCCTCTTTTTTCCTTCTAATTAGTTGTAAAAATGTCAGAAGCAGCAGCATGATTTCAGTCTTTTCACCATATGATGCATCATAAAGCTGATGAAGCACAAAGATCACAAAAAGGAGAGCATCAAATCTGCATGACAACAAAACAGAAGAAAAGAACAAATTTTAATTGCATAGCTTTTTCACAGACTTTCTCACTAATCATTTAAATTTCTTGGAATTTGTATCCACTCAGATACCAGCTTAGGCATGTGTCTGAAAAGGAGCAGAAAAAAATGTGAAGATTTATACAAGCTATAAATCCACTTGCTCAGCAGTGCAGAAAAGCTAGTATGCCTTGTAATGCATTTCCCATTTCTATTGCGTAGAGTTTAAGTATATTTAAATTTATGTACTGGATGAAAGAATTTTAATAGTCTGTATTAGGCAAGAGAAAACTAAGGAGATGAACTGCCTGATCCTTCCTCTGCCTTTAAAATGTGGCTTGAATTCCAACCTGATGGAAAGCAACAGGCAAGAATGTCTGTTTCTTTCAGAGAGGCCTGGATTTCCTTTCAGAAATGATTTCTCAGACTTATGGCAAGAAACGTATGGAGATTGTTTAGAGTAATAACAGTACAGTGATTTCCCTGGAATTTAGTAGCTGGAATAAGCACTTCCTGACTGTTTTAAAATGGATTGCAATATGTTTACAGTTGCATGTGACCTGCTGATAGCATGAACAGTAACTTCTTGTATCAGGCTTTGCAAAGGAGGCCTTGTGGCTGCTCACTGGGTACTCAATGTGCGCCAAGTGTCCTGGTTTTGTGTTGTCACAGGGAGATGTGGTTAGACTTGCCGTAGCTAGAAATACTGTTGGCCATTTTTTCTACACATATGTGCATGTGCATTTTAGATGTGACATATCTGTGTGTGGTTTGGTTTCCTATTCCTGGGAAGTTTTGAAATACACAAAGATACTACTCTTTCAGCTAAACAAGTACAAGAATAATTGTAGAGTATAGAACAATGCCTAGAAAAAACATCGCTATGTGTTTTATTATTACAGTGTTATTACAATGTAATAGTCTATTACATGACATTATCATACAAAACAGGGAACATATTATTCCATAGGCCTATAACCATAGCTAAACAGGGTATTGAGGTACATAGATGTCTTGCTCCTGACAGTGTTCCTAGTATAGCCCTATAGGCACAGAAGATGGACTTAAACTATCCTTGGAATACCCTGTGCCAGCTAAAATATACAAACTTTGATTAGTATCGCCAGCAACAATTGCAATATCTTAGCGTATGTTTATGTTTCCAGCTCATTTCTTCGGCATCATTAGAAGAGGAGGTAGTAGAGTTCCTCACTTAAATCCAGATAATGTTAGTGGGCTCTTTTTTTTTTCCCACTCTTTTTTTTTCTTCTTTTTTTTTTTCTTTTGTTTGGGGCCTGTGACCTTCAACACAGCCTCTGCTGAGGATGATGCTTTGTGAGAGGTGTTAGCCACAACTCATTCTCTCTCAACACGTAGACACAGGTGAACATGTATGCCACCTCCTTCACATGCTTCTGGAATCTGAACATTATTTCAATTTTTTTTCTGACTTTTACTGTAGCACTTCATCCATTGCAGAATTACTCAAGCTCCCTCAAAGTATCAAGGAATGTACAGCAGTGCTATGTTTTAGAAAGCTGGAAATAGGACCATTTTAAAGTACTTACTACTGGAAGAAAAAAAATAAACTTTCTGGTGTTTTTATTTACCTTAAAACATGCAAGTAGGAGCTTTAGGATCGCTGTTGGCTATCCATCATCATATTGTCCCCTTCACAAATCACTCCACAGTGAAAGAATTGTCTTTTACCTTTGTGGAAAGCAGATTGTGGCATACCTGCTGTACACGACAAGCCAGCCAAGCAAAAAGTAACATCTTGCTGCCATGCCACTGTGTTTCTTCTGCTACATAGAGCTGTGGGCTTGGGAGAGACCTCACAAAAGTTGCTGGTCTCCTGAGCATGGAGAACTGGACTGGCCCCAGAGGAGCCACCTGACTTGTTCTGCAAAGTGTCTGGTGAGGAGATCCCAAAATTCATGGGCAGACTGTCCCACTGATCAGTTAGAAGGCTTTTTCTAAGATACTGCTTAACTGTTCCTTATGCTAGTTAAGGACTTTTCTGTCCTTACTCAATGGGACTATGGTGGGTCGGCCACAGCTCCCCCCACCAGCAGAATGGGGGCCAAAACAGGAGGAACAGGAGCAAGAAAATTCATGGGTCAAAATAATGACGGGGAAATCGCTCACTAAGTACTGTTGCATGCCGAACAGACTCAGCTTGGCCTTCACAGAGGCCACCCTGCAGCCCCCTGCTACCAAAACTTTTCTGTGGACAGCCAGTGGTTGATTGCTGTCCTCTATTTTAATTACCTTCTATATATTGAAGATTGTTTTCTTATTCCACAGGCTGCCTTTTTTTCTCCAGATTAACTAAATGCACTTCCTTCAGCCTTTTCCCATAGGTCTCATTTCACTTTCTCTTGGATTCTTTCCACTTCATCTGTGTCTTTTGTAATATGTCGTGCCCGAAACTGGATGTAGAAGTTGGCTGAGGACTCGTCTGCCTTTAGAAAATTACATGATTGCATCTCTTGCCTTACCTCAGACTGTTATTGCACAACAGATGGACATCTTTAGTTTTGCTTGTGTCTGATCAGTTTCTGCTTAACTGCCTCTCCACGGCTTCTTTAATACACAATTAATTTTTCCTTCTGAAGTGCAGTACTAAGCAAATTCTTAGTTTTGTCATGTTGATTTTGGACAGTCTCTCCGATTTGCCTAATCTGTCCTGCAGTGTGCCTGCCATCCCCTTGGGCTTGGAGACCTTTTCCTCTCCCTGTTCAGATGAGCCCTCACAGACCCCCTGTAGCGGGGATCTGCTGCCTCTTCCCTTGCCACCGTGCGCACCAGTGCTCAGTACTCACCTGCTGGCATTTCCTAAACACATTGCAGTCTTTCATGTTGGTATTTCGGGCCTCCTGCTTTCCCTCATCAAGTCTCTGTGGTGCCTGTTATACCCAGTACTTTTGGTTGGGCTATGAGGATTTTTAACACTCCCTACTTATATTTTCCCTTACTCGTCAAATCTGTGTACAGATGCTAAAAATGTGTGGCAGATTTAGTATCCCTCTCCCACACCATTTTGCAAGTGATGGCAATGTTTGGGCAAGGCTCAGGCTGACTCCTAGCTGCCCTTCGAAACCAAGGAGCAAGTGAAGAGCATGGCTTTGAGATCCGTGCTTCACTGTGCTCTGCTTACTATCATAGCAGAAAGAAGTCATATAATGAGGAGTTTTAATGTCCGTTTCAGCCACGGGAACAAAGAAGTATTTTCATGTCGAGGAATCAAATTGGCAGTAGACTGGTTTTTGGAAAGAGGCCACAAGGATGTTACTGTGTTTGTGCCAGCATGGAGGAAGGAACAGTCAAGACCTGATGCTCTTATCACAGGTAAGCTCTGTTCCACCTTTGTTGGTTTGTTTGATGCTTTGCATAGCATGAGTGCTACTGCTTAAATGAACAAATCTTTAGAAATGAAAGACTGTAATAAAAAGTATCCTTGGTGTAGTAACTTCACTGTGATCTTCAGGAAGGAAGAGACAAAGCAATGCTCTCTCCAAGTCCTCCTTTTCTGCTCACCTGATAAATTTTCCATTAACGTTGCTACTTATTTCTTGAAGAATGTAATTTCCATTTTTTAAAACTGTTATGCCTATGTAACATTGACAGTGAAGAGGTTTGAAGTTAGTGGTTCGCTGGGTGATCTTTCTTGTGGTGAGCAGATTCTGCCAGGCTGGTCTGTCTGCCAGTCACCTGCAGTGAGTCACTGCCCGCACGTGGGGTTACAGGAATTATCCTGACAGGAAGGGGACAGTTCCCCTTTTCATCATTACTATTAACAAGTGAGACGGCTTTTGAAAATTTTAATTTTGAATGTGTTTATCTAGGAAAAAAAATTGGTGCAGAGGTATTTATTTCTTGATCAAACCAATTGATTCTGTGTGAAGGCTGGAGAGTCATCCTCCTGCCCTAAAGTTGAAGCAGAGGAGAATCTGGGGTTAAAAAAAACCCTAGAATTTAGGGAGGGAGAGGGGATTGGGGTTTGGGTGTTTTTTTTTTTTCTTTTTTAACTTGGCTACCTTTAAAGTGGGGGAAGATTTTGAGAGTAGTAGCTATGGCTTTTAAAAGAGTATGGAAGCATGTTTTGATTACCACATGCATTTTCAAGTATCTGGAAAGACCTTCACAACGCTTCATTTCATTTGATTGATTGCTACTAGACTGTATCATGTTGATGCAAGAAAATGTTTGGAAGGCTGCTGTTCTCCCCTCATCACAGACAGTGGGGAGCCTTTCTCTTGAAGCCTTTCTCTTTCACTGTACTAGTGTTGGAGGTATGAGAAGAGCATTGGCTAAGTAATAAAGATTTGGCTATTTAGAAATAAATTGTGACATCTGCAAGCTGTGGATAGGGCTAGAAGCCCCAAAAGGATTTTCAAGAAAGTAGCAAGACTTAGAATTGACCAGTTGTCTAGCAACGAAAAATCAGTTTGCCATGTGTCATCACGGACCCTGAAAATGGGAGGAACATCAAAGCAGGTTATTTTATCTTCTGTGAAACAGAGGTTCTTCAGTTTTCTTATCAGGATGCAGGGAGCCTGTTTGCTACCAGTCTTGAGAAATACATTGTGCTGACACTCCATTTCCAGAGATACACACCTGAAATATGTGGCCACCTGGAATTTGGGAAAAGTCTTAGATGACTAATGTGAGGATGGTTCTAGACTGTCAGTATTCGTGAGAAGATTCTCAGACTAAACAACAGCTGCATCTTTCTTATTACTACCTACCAATCATTATATGGCAGATTTCTTTTATTCTTTCTTAGTGGGGGAAAAAAAATCACCTTCCATCACACTCTTACTCATTATTTACTACATGGTGCGGGGGATGGTGGGGTGTGAATACAAAAAGATAGGATTTCATTTAAAATCTTTTGCTTTTTCTACTAAGCAGATAAATGCTTGTATCAAATATATTGCTTATATGTAATATTAATGCTGTATTTCTTCCTGTTGGAGTATTTTTTTTTTCTCCCTAGATGGAACATGTTCTCTGCCAAGTTTCTTGTGCTACAAATCACTTGAGTTATTTGAGATCTCAACCATTATTAAAAGTCGTGACTCATATATTCACTGCGCAAGCATCTTCTGCCATTTTAGATGTTGCTTAGCTTTTTGTTTATTTTTCTTTCATAGCTTGTCTGCTCTGAGGAGAGTGATAGCTAGGAGAATCAACACAAGGGGTATGTGCCCCAGTGCTAGGTACAACCTCCTTAGTAGCCTGAGCCCATCTTTCAAAGCTCCTTGGGATCTCCAGATGCCACACAAAGAAAGAGAAAAAGCTTTTGGATAGGTGATTGACAGACTGTGTAGGAAAAGAAGGAATTACATAAAATGTTAAACATGCTTATTTAGCAGGATTAAAGAGAAATCTGTTTGGATTTGATAAGACCTTATATATAAATTTGTAAATCTTTTAAGGAAAGATACGTGCTGAACTATTACTGGAGGTAAAACAAAAATCAAAACCACATTTGCTGTTGGTTACAAGATGACATCAGAGGTCTTTTTAGGGCATGCTGTTAATGTTTGTGAAGCCCCTGAGTGTTTGTACAGAATGTGGGTTTTCTAGTCCTTGAGGGTACTAGTAGTAACCCCTTATCTTGGTGGGCAGAGACCTTTATGAGACAGTCCCATTAACATGAGCTACTGGAATTATTTCAAAAGATGTCTCTGGCTGGGTACCACAAAGAGGTGAAGAGGTCTGTCTACCAAGGTGCTCAGTTACGGGAAACCCTTGGCTGTACTTGGGTGTATTCGCTGAAACATTCAGTAATGTTTAAAACTACCCCTTCAACCAGAGTTTTTCAGACATTTTGATAAGTAGTGTTTCTTTTGAACCACAGCAACAGGCACAAGGTCCCCTGTGTTAGTCTTAGAGAAATGTTGTGGAGAAGGTTTTGGTTTGTTTGTGGGGTTTTTTTTGGAAGTATTGCCGGTTGACTGCTGACTGTAACTTCAAATATTATATATCAGACACCTTCTGCTAGACTATAACCATTTAAGACATGTTAAGTCCTAAATGCTTGGATTTTCTTCCCCAAATCTAATATCTTTGGAGATTAAACTAATATCTTTTTTTCTTTTCCTTTTTTAACTTTTTATTCTTATTCCTTGTAGATCAAGAAATCTTGCGTAAATTAGAAAAGGAGAAGATTCTTGTGTTCACACCATCCCGCCGAGTGCAAGGGAGAAGGGTGGTTTGCTATGATGACCGATTTATAGTGAAGTTGGCCTTTGATTCAGATGGCATCATTGTTTCTAATGATAACTACAGGGATCTAGCTAATGAAAAGCCTGAATGGAAGAAGTTCATAGATGAACGGTTGCTGATGTATTCATTTGTTAATGACAAGTAAGTCATTCCATCTTTATACATGCCACTAAAATAACTGGGGAAAAGACAGTTTGAAGACTTGTATGAATTTCCTATGTTACACCCAAATTGTTAGGCACGTGTAGGAAAACAGGAGGAATAGTCGATGATAGATTTGGTCTTCTGATTAAAAGTACTCAAACTCTGTTTTTTGCTAGAGCTTTTTTATAACAATATTTTTATATTTTTATGCTATTTTTAACTCTTTTGGTGTATGCCAATGTATATGCTATATTTGACATACACTATGGTATGATATTCCAATTCTCTTGATATACTGAGCCAGCATTTTTGAGTGCCTCTGGTTAGACTCCTAAATCCTAGACTCATAGAAAAACCCATGCTGGAATGAACCTCCGGAGATCTCTAGTTCAACTGTCTGCTTAGATCCGTCTAGGGTATCTTCATTCCCTGGCATACAGATCAACTGCAGTTACTACTGATGGCTTCTTGTAGTGGGAGGGACTCAGTACTCTGCCAAGCAAACACTTGTATTTGAGTGCCTAAATACTGATGGAGGAGTCCTAGACAATCAGCACAGTTTTGCAAAGTTAGTTGTGGCGTTTTAAGAAATTGCTGCCTGTATTGCTGCCCTTACTTTGATTTAGGAATGGGTTCTGTGCAGCCCTGGTTTGTCGCAGAGCAGTCAGCGGAGCTAGACTAAAGGTGTCTGAAGCAGACTAGGAGTGTCCCCATACCCACAGTCTATTTCTATGACTCATCTCTCAGGCAGTACCTGCAGCAGAAAGGTGGCCTTTCAAAACAGCTCTCAAAGTACATAGGCTTAAAAATGTCAGCATGGCAGGTTATGGTGTAGGACACAGCCATGAGGTTCTTGGTCATTGCATGAGGAATATGAAAAGGATTGCTTGCTTCCATAATNTTTTTTTTTTTTTGCTTTATAGATTTATGCCTCCTGATGATCCTCTTGGCCGCCATGGTCCAAGTCTGGACAATTTTCTTAGGAAGAAGCCTATTGTGCCAGAACATAAGAAGCAACCGTGTCCATATGGTAATTTGATTTAACTTGTCAGTTTTTCTGTACTGCTGGGACTGGCAACTCCTGCTTTACTTTAACGCTGCCAAAAATAAAAGCTTTTTAACAGAGGTTTTTACATTGTTGTCTTAGCCTGAGAATGGTTGAAATAATGAGCTGATGGTGGAAACTGAAGTGGGTTTTTTTCATGTGCTAGTTAGAGAACATTTCTGACTACTAGTTGAACTAAAGGAGCAACTTTATAAATCATTTGTAGGAATAGATCCAAAACAGCACCTAAATACTGCAGGCTCCAGAAAGCCTTTTTCAAATGTGATTTGGTCATAAGACATAAAGTTTTCTTCCAGAAAATTGACTGAGCTGTTTGAAGTTTAGCTACTGAGCATCCCTACAGGCACACCACCCTCTTGACTGAGCTGAAACCTGTTGATCTTAGGACTCTGTGGGACTTTCCTGTTAAGTTTTCTGCCTGTATATCTCCTTGGCCCAATACAGCAGGTGTGTACAGACACACTGACAGTGTCATGTTCAGCTCAAAATGTGGTTGGTAGTGTTGGTCTGCATTCCTGACCACTAGCTGCAGCACACTACCACTGCCTCTTTTTCCCCACAATACAAGAGAGGAGACCTTAAATCTCACCCTGCGTCACACAAAACCATTTGCAAGATCTTTCAAATCATCAATAAAACTTTAAATGAGGGGCACTTCCATTGTTTGATGATTAGCAGATTTTGGCTGAAGGGTTTTTTTTATCTGATTATGTTTGTATTAATAGGGAAGAAATGTACCTATGGACACAAATGCAAATACTATCATCCAGAAAGAGGAAGTCAGCCTCAGCGATCTGTAGCTGATGAACTTCGTGCCATGTCTAGAAGCACAGCTGCCAAAACTACAAGTGAAGGAGGACTGGTGAAAAGCAATAGTGTTCCGTGTAGCACTAAAAATGATGGCACTTCTGAGCTGAAGCGTGCTGCTCCAAAGAGGCAATCGGATCCTAGTATAAGGACTCAAGTCTATCAAGACTTGGAGGAAAAGCTTCCCACCAAAAACAAATTGGAAACCAGGTCTGTACCTTCTTTAGTTAGTATACCAAGTTCCTCTGCTGCAAAACCCCAAAGTACTGCACCTTTAACTAATGGCCTTCCATCCGGAGTTCACTTCCCACCTCAGGATCAAAGACCACAGGGACAGTATCCTACAGTGATGATGGCAACCAAAAATCACGGAACGCCAATGCCTTACGACCGGTATCCAAAATGTGAGTCTCCTGTGGATGTAGGGTATTACTCTATGCTGAGTGCATATTCAAATCTAAGTATATCTGGTGCACGTAGTCCTGAAAGGCGCTTCTCCTTGGACACAGATTATAGGATTAGCTCTGTAGCTTCCGACTGCAGCAGTGAAGGGAGCGTTAGCTGTGGCAGTAGTGATTCCTACGTGGGTTACAGTGATCGCTCTTACATGAGTTCACCTGACCCACAGCTAGAGGAGAACTTGAAGTGCCAACATATGCACCCCCATGGCCGCCTTAACACTCAGCCCTTCCTACAGAGCTACCACGAGCCTCTCACACGAGTGCAAAGCTATAGTCACGAAGAACCAAAGCATCACCACAAACCTCCAATTCCATATATGGCTGTGCATCTGCAGCATCCAACAGTCGGTGCTCGTTCTAGTTGTCCAAACGACTACTCTACATCTCAGAGTTCATCCCATTCAAAAACCATGCATCTGGGGAGAGCCCTCGTGTCCACAAGAATAGACAGCATTTCAGACTCACGTTTATATGATAATTCTCCATTAAGACACAGAAAGCCTTATTCTGGCCAAGATGGGCTTGGAAGTTGGGATAGGCAGAGTTATGGGATGGATGCATATGGCTACCGCCAGACCTACTCCTTGCCAAGTAACCCCACACTGCCGTGTTACGAGCAGTTTGCCTTCCAAAGCTTACCTGAACAGCAGGACCAGACCTGGCGCGTACCTTACTGTGGAATCCCTCAAGACCCTCCAAGGCACCAAGACACCCGGGAGAAGGTTTACATTAACCTCTGCAACATCTTCCCCCCTGATCTTGTGAGAATTGTTATGAAAAAGAACCCTCACGTGACGGACGCTCAGCAGCTCGCTGCAGCCATCTTAGTGGAAAAATCTCAGCTAGGTTATTGAGAGAAGATGCATCTTTGTGGTGTCCAGTAGTTTTCAGCTCAGCTCTAATGCTGAGGGAGGTTTGCTACAATAGCATTTGGGATCTCCTTCTCAGCAAGGAGGTTATATAGTAATCCATTTATGTGAAATACTGTATCATGGAGTCTGTATGTATAGCCCCATGCATCGGAAGTACCAGATAATGTTTTGTGTTCTAGTTTGAAAATTTTTAAATGGCTATTTTCACAGCNATATATAAAAAAAAAAAATCTGTGGTCTCTGGTTATAATCTTTGGTGCATCAGGGGTTTATATGCAGCACTTTCTATCCTTGTTACATGTTGTTGGGATTTTTGGTTTCTTTTTTTAACTCGCTGGATGTTTGTCCATGGTATTAAAACAACCTGCAGAAAGAGGATTTTGGTACTTCTGGCAGGCAATTTTCAAGACAAGTTTTTGAACTTTTTACAACACCATAAGTATGTATGTATGTTTGTTTGTTTGTTATTGTGAGCTTTTTTGTGCTATAATCATCTATTTATAGGAAACAAAGATTTACTACAGCACTGACTTCATTTTTTTTTTTTTTTAAAAAAATAATTAAGTTACCAGTTAACAGTGAAATGGGTAACAATATATTGGTAATTTATAGTATGGCACTTTTCATTGCTTGCTTTGTTTTGTTTAAATAGTTACATTTGTTGATGCAGTCGATTAGGAAGATCAGATGCAATCAGAGGAGGAAAAAAAATCTTTTTCATTTTTTTCTTTTTTTTTTTTTTTTTAAACTAACTTATGGATAAGGTAAAAGCCTTATTGTCTACTTTTCCAAGGTGCTGAGAATTTGCAGCCCCCTTTGAACCTAACAGAAGCTGCAAAAACTCAGAATGTCCCCAAACCAGGCCACCCTGTTTCAGTTCCCGTGTGTCATTACCCAGCTCTGTGTATTTCTGGTCAGTAGAAGGGGGCCTGAAATCACGGGGTCCCATTTAGTTGTTTTATGTGTTTCTTCTTTGTATTGCTGCACAAGTGTACTGGATAAAATATGCTTTTCATAAAATATTTACCTGTTTTTAAATGAATTTAATTATCTCAATGCAAGTTTTGTATTTAAGATACTGTTTGATTTTTCTTGCTATTTATCAAGGCTGGCCTGAAAAGGTTTTGTGTGTTGAGGATATGCAATGGTTTTTAACTGCACTATAGTAATGATATTGTAGCTCAAAATAATAACTTAATTTTTTTTTTTTCTTTCTGTTTTGGTTAGTGAGGGGAGGGTTGCGGGGAGAGAAGATACCATATGTGTTCCTGAAGTTAGGTTTTGGCCTGTTGCATCGTATAGGCCTGATTCTTGCCACAAATAGTGTAGTTTTAGAAATGGACAAACCAAGTCTGGTTTAGTATTAGTAAGGGATATTTCTGGTTTTAAGTCATGGNATAATAGAAATAGATTTTGCAATTGATGTCAGATGTACTTACGTGACTGACTGCCGACAGTTTTAGGTTCCCATCCATTGTAATGATGTTCAGTGTTAAAAAAAAAAAAAAAATCACTGGTTTACACTATTACTGCTGATAATTTTGGTACACTTGCTGGAATTTAAAGTAAGGCCCTGAAGAACCAGAAAGTACCTTTTACGGTTGATACAAATTGTATCTTTTTAACTGAGAACTATTTTGATTTGTAGATTTAGTAGAAACAGAAATGCATAACTATAACTAGTCTTTTGGGCAACATTTTATCCCTTATTTAAAAATTAGAGATTTCGGACATAGAATAGACTTAGGCAAGTAAAAGTAGGTATTTATTTAGGTGTCTGTCTCGATTTTACATATTAAAAAGAAAAAAGAAACTATTGGCATCTTCTTCCTTCTAAAATCTTTGTAGCGGGAACTCACTAAAATAAAGGTAAAATGCTGCCTGAAAATGATGTCCAAGCACCTTTGAATACGAAGACGTTTTCACTACTTGTGCGACACCGTGTGTTGCAGTGAGTAGGGTTTGGGTATACAGTAAATGCTTCTAAAGAGCATTGTGCTTATAGGCATATCCAATAATCTGAACCATGTTCAGCAAACCAATTCAGGACATAGTGCTCATGCAGCTTCCACTGCCGATGTGCTGCAGGATCTGCCGTCGCCTGTCCCTGCGGCGATACCGGCGGGGCTCTACGCCATCTGTCCTGCGTTGTCTGTTTAGGGAGAGGACCGCTTCACCTGTGGCAACAGTATTTCCCTGGATTTGGTTGGTCGCCATCTGTAGAGCATGTTTTAATGTAGAGATCAATGCAGCGCTGATGCTGAGGTTTGGACTGGGAAATGGGTCTCATCTTAGTTGTACACTAAGATTTTTTAAAATTGAATTACACTTAAGTACTACACCATAGTGTAGATGCAGCTGTTTTAATAATGGAATTATTCTATTTGTGTTTTTAATGGGTTTCTACATTTATTTTTTTATGTAGGAATTTAATTCTGCCAAAAGTTGAATTCCTTTAAGCATGAACAGAAACATGTACGTAATAGAGGCATTTTGTCTTTTTCCCTATCACGTGAGCATCAGAATGCTTCCAACCATGTACATGTAGCAGTCTGGCCTAGAGTATTGGATCAGCAGGCTTAGCCACGTTGTTCAAATGGTGCGAGGAGATGCGTGGGACTGTGTGCTGCCGTGCCCAGACCAGGGTTATCAGTATTGGTTGCCTCTGTGTCGTTTAATACAGTATTAAATCCCTGAAAGTGCTTTGATTGCTAGAAGATTCTTGTAATAGGTTCTGTGCTTTGTACTCAAGCACTGAAAATGCTTTAAAAATATAAGAACAGGGGTAATTTGGTGGGTTTTAATGTTGTGCAATGATGTGCTAGTTCCCCTTAGACACTCTTACATTGGGGAAAGCAAATCTACTGTGGACAAAATACTGGCCTTGAGATTTCCTTTGGGTTTGCTGTGATAATAGAGTGAGTGAGGAGTTGTGTGTGAACTCCTCCACGATAAAGAGATCAGTCTATATATTTAACAGCCTTTAGAGAGGACACCAGTAATAAACATGAATGCAATAATACTGGTCGAATACTACAATTGTCAATGTAATCGTGTTGATGCACATGACTGAACTGTGACATCCTATCTTACTGAAACAGTAAAGGTACTTCAGTGATACTGTCTTTGCCCCAGCTGAGTGCTAGTGAAGGGTTAAGTACCTTCAATTGAGGCCTGTCCCACCGCTAGGAAGAGAGCAACACTTTCCCTTGTCTTAGGTACTTGAGAGTTGGTTTGTTACTTAGCAGAAACTCTGTATTTTTAGATACGGTCCCAAGCTATTATAGCTATATCAGTAATAGTATATAGATACACTGTATTTTGAATACACATTTACATTGGGCACCTGCCCACAACTGTTTTGTATACAACAATGTGTTGCCAATATTTAGAGTTTTTAAATATGTTCCGTGGATACCTAACTTGGAGCTAAATATGCCCAGGCTATGACAGTATTCATTGCTTTGCTGTCTTTTTTTTTTTTTTAAAAATAGGGGGGTGGGTGTGTATATATACACACACTCACATACGCTTGACAAGTGGGTTTAAGACTACTGCTAATAGTCTGAGGTAAGATCATATCTTTTCACGTGTCCTGTTTTCTCTGGCATGTCTGAGTTGTAGCTTGGTCCTTCACTGCAAAATAGCTCTGGGGAGAGCCAAAAGCCTGATGTGTTTGATGCCCCAAAAAGAAGGCGTGCCAGTCTGGTGAAGCCCTTGAAGGAGACTTTTGCAGCCTTGAAGTATGTGGACTGTTGTTGAGCTGTTGATGATCTGCTGTGGAAGTTGTAGCTAACGGTGAACACTTTTCCAAAAAAATCAAAGCTGTCTGTATAAACCAGAGTACCTCACTTGGAATGGAAAGCTGGGGGGGGTTGCCATGGCAAGGTGAGCGACGGAGGACTAAATGCTGTGGGTGAGAGATACCACAGCGTCTTGCCTCAGTAAGAGACTACCAAAACATTTATCAGTTGATGGTTTGACCAAGGTATTTTCAATGTGTAAAGCTTGCAAAACGAGACACGATGCTTTCATACTCTCTGGAGCATTTAGGAAAATACCCAACTGACTTTTCATTGCTACTGAAAATTTAAAATACTGTGCAATTAAAGAGACCATTTTTTAAAATAAAAATAATTTAGAATTTATTTATTTTGATTTACAGTGTGACTCTTGCTAATTTATTCCTTGCGTTAAAAGGCTGTGGTGGAGTGACATTTATATTTTTTATTTATCATAAGAACTAAAACTGCTGAGAAGAAAAAACAATAGATTTAAACTTAAAACTCTATGGCCTTGTTTTGTTTTTTTATAAAAGGGCTGAGGTTTTATAAATGTCAAATCATGCGTTTTATATACTTTGTAAATTTTAGAGAAGTGTAGTTTAAGACTTTTGTTCAAATTAAGTATGTGTATGCACATTGTTTAGACTAACCATGTAATTAATCCTAAAATCGTCTGTGTTAAATGACTGTTCCAGCTAACCTTTTGCTAGGTAACGTGAGAGATGTTCATCTTTAGATGTTCTAGAGTACATTTCATATATCTTAAAGTTTCATCAGAAACTGGTTATCTAGTCGCCTAATCATATGTGAAATGTCTGTTTGCATGTGAATCATCCTACCCTATGCTGGGTTTTCCTTGCAGTGCCTTCCAAGGTAATATACCGGTATGTGTGAAGTATGTAGTAGATGTTTATAAAGGTACTATCAAATACAGTCTGTTGTTCATAGTTACGAGTGTGCTTTAAATAATTTTCCAGCTTCCCTTTTCAGATCTTCAAGGGTTGTCATAACTTGTGTGTGAAGTGTTTATTACTCTGTCTACCCTCTAACCTAAATGATTGCAATAGTTCTCGTCCCCTCTCTTAGACTTAATAGCTGTTGGAGGGCCCAGTCTCCTGAACACTTATGCGTATGCCTGACTCAAGCCCAGGTACTCGCATGGGCCGATTTTAGTGGCATTAGAGAAGCCCAGAGTAAAACTGGCATGTGTGTAAGTGCAGGAGGGCTGGGGCCTTGAGGAGCACAGCTGGAGCACAGCTGGAGAACCGCCTGCTCCCAGAAGGAGGGGAGATCTCACTGGTGCTGACGGGTCACTCTGTCAGGGCTGCATGTTGTGGTTGCTGGGAACACCTACAAACCAAATCTACGTGGATGTTTAAGCACATCCATCTTCAGTCTAACAATCTACTCTTCGCCTTGTAAAACAAAACCTCTCTGCTTTTTGTAGAACGACCTTTTTTCTTCTGGTCTCAGATGAAGTCTAATTTACTACATCAGGTTGGCTGGTTGGTTACTTTTTATTTATCTGAATGACATTCTTAATGAAACTGATATTTAAAAACTGTTTTACCAGCATATTACAGAACATCCTGCAAGGAAACAGAAATGCAGATACAGCAGCAATAATTGTGTTTTGTAGTTCTTTTTCCCTTCGCTATCGCTGTACTTGTGTTGAGTAGGTAAGATTTTAATACTGTCCTGAAGTCCACTCCAGCAAAAACATTAGTTAATGTTTGGATTATGTGATAAAGCAATTGTCAAACTGGCTCTTCATTCCTTCACTGGTTGTTCTGTATTATTTCTGTGATGTGACTATTCACATCTTAAAACCACCTTCTAAACCATACAAAAAACCATGTACATGGATTCTGCTTTTAGAGAAAAAAAAATAAAGATTCATTTTCCTTATTGATGGGCTGGTTTTGTTTCATAAAAAAAAAAAAAATATAAATCTCAAGAGCAGTGAGTTACAGACAGCTTTGTGTTCCTGCTCACTTTCAGTAAATTTACTCGGGGAGTTTCAAACATATAAGTGATTACAGATTATCAGTTAATTTTTAATGTCATAATTCATATTTAATAGGCTGTTTCCTCTCATTTTGCTTACTTAGAAAACTAAAACTCCAGGGTTAAGTAGCCACATCAGTCATTTAGTAGGAGAATTTGGATTTAGATGTTGTGCAAGTGGACCTGCTCTCCTTTCAAGTACTGCTACACATCTGTTCATCTTCCACTGTGTAATTATTAGTGGCCTACCTCTCAATATCATGGGCTAAATAGAATGGAATAGAATTTAGACTAGAATAGTTATCTGATGAATACAAAGATACAGCAGAAGCTACTCTAAGCTGTGCTAAAATGACCACTGAGAATACACAGAGCTGTTGAATTGTATTTTTGCCAAATCGCATTGCCTGCCTCGGGCCAGCATGCCAAACTTGCTGGGACCCCTTTTCCTTCCCTCTCCAGCCCTACATGTGGGCGCAGGCACAGCCTGCCAGCCCTGCCACAAGGGGTAACACCAGTGCAGATGGAATGCGCAGTTGGCCTAAAAAAAACATAGTGTTGCTCTTCGTCAGTTGTGACCACTGGTAATTTGCTTAATGCAAATGTTTTGCACAGCTGTGAACATCTGCTGGTTTGCTGTATCCAGCCTGAGCGTACCATTTGACTGTGCCTCCTTGCAGGGCAAAGGGAGGCACTGGACTGAAACGTGAAGGTCCCTCCCCAACAGCTGCGTGGAAATACTACAGCGATGTACCTCCAGGGATGCTGATCTCAAAACTCGTCATGGTGTGCATGAACCATGACTGATCACAGCGGCAGCGGAGCAGAGGAGCGAGGGGAAGCTGTGTGCATGTAATGCGAGGGGAGGGAGGGAAGCGCTCCCCTAGCTCACAGTGTGAGGTCGTCCCATCCCAGGAGCTGCCTGTGCTGCCTCCAGCACCCCGGTACACCGCTTGGTTTCAGGGGGTGGTTTCTTTGCAAGCTGCGGCGTGAGGCTGCTTGGTCTCTGACGTACTGTTTTGTGCTTGCAGTGCTTTTTTCTGATCTGCTGCTGGACTCTGAGCACCTCTATTCCCTTGTCAGCTCAGCTGAGCCTTGACGCTCGCCGCATGGAAATACGTCGCATTTTTTCTGTTTGAATTGTCGTAGCTACTTTTCAGTAAATCAATGCTTGGAGCTTGAGCAAAGAGTGTGTACGTAAACAGAGAGAGGGCTCAGGGTGGATGATGACGTCTTCAGCAGGAAGAGATGGATTGATGACCTGAAGGGAGGTTTCCTTGGTTGCTGATCTGCACAGCGCCATCAATTTCTTTAGCCAGCTGCTTAAAAGTCTCTCTCTAAAGCATTTGTGTTGTGTCTCCACATGATAGATCCAGAAATCTTCTTTTTGCAGTAGATGAGGAAATTAAATAGCATGCTCTGCACACTTTCCCTTACACTCTTTAAAATAGTATCATATTATTCACCTGGCAAGAAAATGCAATTTTGGAGGGCAGAGGCTCCATCCCCCAAAGCGCAAGTAGAGGAAGGACTCGCTTATGGATGATAAGCCCAGTACAAGACCTAATGAACAGGTTATAACTTTTCTCTGTTACTTAGTTGTTTAGCGCACTTAAGTTATTTATTTTATAAAAAATAGTTGTTGCTTCCCTGGTTGCATTGCTGACTTCCCTGTTGGACTGGCAACTGTAGGATGCTCCAGCTCTTGCTCTTGAGCTGCAGGATGGTACCTGGTGGGGGATGCTGGTTGATCATCATGCTCTTCACTCCCCTGAGGGGCCCAAGTACCTCCAGAGCCCAGCTTCCAGCTGCAAGTGCCCTAAAAATAGCGTACTTACTGACCTCAGTGCTTATATTTATGGTTGTGATGCTGCATTCAGCCCACGGAAGTAAAGATCCATACAGTATGCTCATCAGTGGCAGTGTTAAACACTGGGGGAAGTGCAGTAGAAGCGCTGCTCTTGACCAATGAACTTCTTTAAACATCAGGATTCCCAGCTGTAACATTTCTCTTCAGTGAGACCTCACAGCCACTACCAGAGTTGTGCTCATTCCTCATTTTTTTTGAGGAAATCAGCATGCTGGATAATTCAGAGGAATTGCAAAGCCACAAGTGGGATTTGGGATGTCCCTGGACATGCTGGTTTCTTCATAGGTGGTTTGCTGGCACAGGTTGGATTTCATTTTATGAGATTGCTTCAAGAATGCCAAATCCAGCCTTTTTTTTTTTTTTTTTTTTTTTTTTGCTGAAGACACAGAGCTGCTGGTGCTTGGGTAATCTGGTTTGGTCTCTTTGGATGGTGGTAGCACCACTGCCTGAGGTCTCTCCTCCATAGCTCTGATTTCTCCCTTGGGCTGACCAAGGACAGAAAGTTTCCCCAATGCAGTCAAGTCTTTATGTCCCATGAGGCTCTGCTTGCCTGCATCACACAAGGCAGACTTAGAGAGCCTGTTCACAGGTTACAAATGTCTTTTGTGATGGCTTTATCAAGAGTCCATGTGAGCCTGACAGGCATCACAGCAGCTCCTGTTGCAGGCTGAAGTGTTATTATGGTGGAGATGAAGGGGCTCTGTTGGTCATCCTGGAGCTGAAATTTGAACTAGACAACATGCATGACCTCATCTCGAGGAGCTACGAGGGAGGCTGTTGCACAACCACACAGGGATGCTCCTTGCAAGACCATTTCCAAGTAGGACAAAACGTCACTTTGGCTGCTCCAGGTAGCATCCTCCAGCCTCACAGGATCGTTGAGCTCATTCTGTGCTGAAGAAACGGATGAGAGATTTTCTGCTCCAGTACATGAACTGCCCCCTTTGCTCCAAAGGTTTGCTGTGACTGTAGAGAAAAGCTGGCAAGGAACTGGGCACATTAGGAGCACATACATTAAATACCACCATCATCCTGCTCGTCAGCATAACAAGAGAGGACTTGTGTTCAGTACCCCAGGACACACTCCTGAGACACCCAGCATGGCAGACACAGCAGCAGCAGTATTGAAAATTATTGAAATTTCCTCCACTGATCAGGTTTATCGCACACCCTGTTCCACTGCAGGTTCCCAGAGTCCCACAGCCACCACCAGGAAGGAGCTACTGCCCTGCATTGCTCTGCCCATCCCTGGGGACATATCCAACCCACAAAGCTCTCCAAGGAGAGCTTGGGAGAAACTCCAGGTGGAGGAGGACCTGCCTAAGACCAGCTTGTAGGAGACCCAGGAGACCAGTCCTCACTGGAGCCCCACAGGGCAGGACTGGGGGTGGATAGAGGAGCAGGGGTGCCCTACTCTCACCAGGGCCAACAGCTGAGCGCTGGGATGTATGTGTGAGCACCCTGTGGTAGGTGTGCAGAAGAGGTTCCTGGTGTCACTCTATTCAATGACCTCCATAGAAAGGGTTGGGCTGCTTTTTTTGGGTTTTTCCTCCCCCCTCACAGTTGAACTTGCCAAGAGCAGCAGGTAGGTACAACAGAAATTAAATGCAGCTATTAGTTTACATGAGCTGGATGAAGCATAAGCAAGAGTAGCGTGGGGAACAAGGAGCTGGAGATGACTGTTTGCCAGGCAGGTTCCTTAAGGAAATCACTTTACAGAGATCCCTGATTGCACCCCGGAGCCAGAGCTGCAGTGGTGGTTTGGGTGACCTGCAGCCTGAAACGGGGAAAATTGCTTGGGGGTCTTGCCAGGGGTGCTTGGGAAGCAGGGAGAAGGAATTTGGTTTTCATCCACCTATACGAAGCTTTCAGGCACACACAAACAGGGATTTAATTTATATTTTTGCCAATTTCAGAAATAGAAATGCTCTTCCCCCCACCCCCCTTGGGGGGAAAGAACTGAATGCAGCAGCAAAACTCCCTGTCTCAGGCAGTGTGTTTTCCTGCCTGCTCCCCACCCCACCCCCGCAGACCACAGCAGCAGCTCTTGCTGCTCCAGCAATTGTTGGTGACTGGCATGAGCGACATATTTGCAGACTGAGTATGACCACTGACCTGCTGGGGCTCAGACCCAGTTAAATGTTTTTTGGGGGGTGGGGTGGTGGGGGTGGGGGGGGTGACGGGGCGATGCAGACCACAGTGGCCCTCAGCACTAACCTGCCCCCAGCATTCACAGGCTGCGGCTCTGCCCTGCTCTCATCACGGTCACCACAGCCAAGGAGAGGGAGATGCTCCGGGAACTGCAGAGAGGGACGATGTTATGTTTGTTTGTTTATGGATTTATTTCATACAAGAAGAAATGAGTTTCCCTTGGCTCCTTCTGCAACAAAGTGATTTAATTAATGCTGAAACTCTGTGCACACAGGACACAGCAGAGCTGCTCCTGGTTGGCATGGGCTACATCTATAGAATTATTTCAGAGAAAGGAAAATGTCAGCATGATAAAAATGGGAAGTATGAGTGTGCCACGTGCTGCCAGGAAATGGGGCTGCTACCTTATTCTAAACCTGGATCAGACTTTTAACAAAAGTTAACTTGTTCACCCCATCCTTTTCTTCTGACATTTAAAACTAATTTAGTGGGATACCACCCCCCTGCCGAGGGCCAGCAAGCGCTGCCATGGGAGGCTGCCAGGGTTGGGGAGGCACGCAGGCTTCCATTCGCTAACTTGCCAACGCACATCAACTATGGAAAGCAAAGCGGCAGCAGAGCTTCAGCCATGCCATCACAGAAACTGGGAAAAGAAACCCCCAAGTGCATGTAGGTTTACAATACTGCCCTCCACAGTGGGGGCAGTGAGGTGGCCAAGCCCTGTGACCCAGGGTGTCTGCACCCCAGCCACTGCGTGCCCGCCTGCCCCTGGCCAGCTGCAGCCCAGCTGCTTTCAAAGCCAGACCCTGCCACAGCCACAAATGCAAAGGCTACTTGTGGAATTAGAGGAAAAACCCATGATGAACTTTCGCAAGGACCAGCAAAGCCACTGGCCAGCCACCAAGTGTGGAAATAGCACAGAAGCGAGGGGGACAAGGAAGGAAAACGCCACTTCAAGCAGTGATCAAGTTTCTTTCTGCCCTACAGACCAGGCACTGCTCTTTCATGCTGGGTATTCACAGGCATGATTGAATTCACGCTTTTCTTCCCTGCAGGACAGCATTTTTCACCATACAGCTCTGCTACAACAATACTTCAGACAGACTTTTACCTACAGGTAAGTATCAATCTGCTATTTCAACATCATCCTCCTCACCAGGGCAAAAATCCTGACACGCCGAGGTGACCGAGAAACCTCCTGTGGCCTTTCCACAGGCATGACTGACACCACGCATGGAAGACCATGACAATTTTCAGCCATCAAGCTTATACAAAGCAGCTGCTGCAGCAGAGGCGGCAATGTGCCCAGGCCAGGTCCTCCAGCAGCCGCCGGTGGGGAGCTGCCACCCCTTCCCGGACCAGCTCCTGCCAGCCACCAGCAGTGGGTGCAAATCTGCACCTTCCAGCTAAAAAGCAGCCGATCTGATCTGTCATAGCTAAGACCAGAGCAGCTGCATTTTGAACAAAGATACGATCAGCAGTGAGAAAGAGCCCAAAGCTTTCATTACATCAAAATCGTTTTCTTTCACGTTTCTGTTTTTAACTCTGGCTGCCAGAGTACATTACACTTCATCGTGCTCAATTCCCCCTCTGCAGGACATCCACCAGAGAACTTCAACACTGATAACAGAAGCCAAAAAGCACCATAGGCAGACATCAGCAAAGGCAGCACAACAGTAAATAAAATCCTTGGGAACATTTTAGTTGTACTGAAGATGCATTTGCACGAAAGGGTCTTACTGCCTTTCACTGTTAGTACCTGAAGCAAACACAGTCTTAGAGAAGGATGCTTCAAGTGGCAGTTATTGCAGAAACACTTTAAAATTTGGCTAGAGATAAAATTCAGGGAGGCCACTGTGCCTTGGTTCCCCTGAGCACCAGGAACATCTCTAAGCCCTTGCATGGGTGACTCAGGGAGAGGGAGGCTGCAGAAACAATTTTAAAAGAATCACCCAAGTGCTGAGCAAGCCAGCCCCAAGGCCCCAGTGCTGCCTTCTAGGCTCCCACAGCTCTGGATTTCATGTTCCTCTCGGCATCCTGAACCCAAACCTTGTCCTCCAAGGGCTGAGCCGGGGCGTTCTTCAACTGGTGGTACCCTACTGTAACCCACCACCAGTTAGAGGCAAGGGAGGCTTCCTTCTGCACAGCCCCCCCGCTCTGCAGGGGTTTCAGCAGGAGGCTGGCAATGACCCACAGCCCACCCTGCCCACCCGCAGTCCTGAGGTCTGGAGGACACGGCTCCAAAACCCTGCCAGGATGGAGAGCCCACTGCACACAGCCTCTCCTCCATCGGCCAAGCCGGAGAGCTGCTCCCCGCAGCAGGCACAGCAGCGAGCACCCAGGCGGCGTCCCAGTTCAATGGGAGGCTTGCAGAGCACTGAGGCAGCTCCCTCGCTGGGCAAGTATCAGCTAACGATTTTGGGCACATGCTGTTAAGGCTTTGGCAGCCACCGTTTCAGATCTAAGTCCTCCAATGGACCTACCTGCACAGTTCCCAGAGCAGGAGGCCATTGTGCAAAAAGGCACCATGAGGAACACAAGTGTTTCCAAGATTCGGTATATTCCCAGGGGATGCTAGCTGAATTTGGGAAAAATTCAGGTGTCCATCTACTTAATTACCAGCTTCCTTAATTACCAGCTCCCATCTTTTCCTTCAAGAGCGATCCATCCTTTGCAAATCCAGCCTCCCATGGCTTCCACTTTGGATTGGTGCCACAAAATGAAGTAAACTTCTCAGAGAACTGAAAAAAAATTTTCACTAGCAATAAGCAACACTGATCATCAAATGAATAGTGATTCTTTGGATTAATGTTAAAACCCATTTATTCAGGCTTTTGTGCAGGGTGCACAATTCAATGCAGTTACGTATACACAGTATGCACATCCTATTAGCGTACAAAAAGGCAAAGAGCAACAGGTGCTTACACTGGAAATGTATGTACAGGCATATTAAATAGGGAGTTTTACATTAGAAAATTATCTGACATTACTCATGTATCATCAAGGCTATTAGGAATTGTGTAGAAAACCAATAAAACTTGGAAAGTATCTACTCTTATTTCACTTTACCCAGGCTGGATATAGAGTCAGGCTTCCCACACTACATCATTTGTGGGCAAAGCCTACAAGATCCTCCAAGCACTTTGAAGGGTCACATCACGTTTCACTCTAGCATGTCCCATTACATGTTAAAGATAAACATATTAGTATTATTTCCTGTTTTTCTGGGAAGAACAATGGCTTAAATACTTCAAAAAGCTAATTTTCTCCTGGGAAAAGACAACAAAGGAAAGATTTAGAGAGACCATGAGAGAATCAAACATTAATGAAATGTCGTAACGGCACTTCTGGTCCATCGAAAAAAACTCTTCACGGACCAGGCAGCACCTAATTTAAAGCGCTGTAACTGTCCAGAATTACAGAAGTGCAATAGCAGGCCTTGGCAGACCCCAGGTCTTCTGCTGATCTTTACCTTGTTCCTATCCTAAGGGCTGCAAGAGATCGTACTTTTGTAACCTGCACAAAAAGACACAGAGAGATCAAGTAGATTTAGCAAAAGGATACTAAACAAAAACAATAAATAGAAATATGCAGCAACATCATAAGAGCCATACTTCACTCCCTGTAACTATTCTGAATTTAATCTCCAACTGAATTTTGTTTCTAAGATGTCAGCAGAATGAAGGAGCATCAGAAAAAGAATGACTTAAGAAACAGGTGGTTCTTATGGCCAAGGCCCCCAAGGACACCCAGAACCCATCTTCATCGTCTTTCAGCTTGAAGAGCAGGTCCGACTCTCTTTAACTTCTCTTCTATGCCAGAGTCAAATTTTTACACATACCAGTACAGTTTTGATGGCAAATTTTAGCATTATAAAGAACCTAACCTAAAATCCACCGAGGGAGTAGTTTTAAAGGGCTAATTTGCTAATGCAGATGACACAAACAACAGCTGAGTGTGACACAGGTAAGACTGTGTTAAAACTGCTCCCAAAGGTGACTGAAATAAGATGCCTTGTGCATAAATACACCAAATATAGGTCATATCTGTAGAACATTCAATCACAGCCAATATGATTTCAGACATCTCTTCTTTTTAGCACAGCACACATGCCGTTTGCTCTACAAACACCAAAGTTTAGTTTATTCAGTTTGTTGCCTTGCATGAGCCTTTTGGAGGAAAGGTAAGGACAGCATAAAGAATCTCTCTCAAATTTGTTTCTCTCCTAAAGTTTAAAGTTCTCTGGTGGAAATCTTTACAATGAGTCAAAGTTTACCTGAGTGAAGATACATTTCAAAAAGTGTGGTTTCCATGTCGATTTTTATGAAAATTCATCGTTGAAGTGGCTTGAAAAACATTTTCCTTTTAGAGAATTACTTCCTTTCGTATATTATGAATAGGCAAAGAATAATCAGTATTTTAAATTCACACTTCCTACAGTGCAAACCTCTCATTCTGATTGTTTTAGAGAAACACTTCAGCTGTAAGTATTAATAAATCAGAATTTTATTCAAAAGGAATCAGGAAAAAGACTTAATTACCAGATTCTCTTTGTCATTCAATAAGCATAAGAAATCAGTTGCTATTCAAAAGCAAGCCCTCAATAGCACTTTTTTACATTTACAAGTGCAGCTACAGCACGTAACACGTAGGAATGTCATGTCAAATTTTATACCACAGCCTGTTTCCCCACACAAATCATTTTCTGGCACAGAAAAGTCAGTGCGAACTTCCAGGGCTTGAGCATAAGCAAATAAGACATGTGGTTAAGACTCAGAAGTACTAAAACCACCCTGGTGTTTCAAAAGCCTGACAGCAATTCCTGGCCAGGGGTGGGGAAAAGAAACATGCTTCTGGCAGTGAGTGCAACTGTACAGTGGGAAGGTACCACTGAAACCAGTGAAATGTTTCCTGGTACCAAGAGATCTTCAAAAACAACTGGCTTTTGCAGGATAAAAACAAACATGCAGATAAATAGATCCAATTTTGTTATCAAGGACAAAACTGAACTGTACTCACTCTGCATGCTGTAATATTTTTAAAATCATTTTTTTAAACACAGTTAGCTTTAAAAAGCTTGATTTCTATAACCATTCAAGATCAAAGTTTATATAAAAATAAGTAGCAACTTGTGTATTTCACTTCAATATAGCCATTACAGGGCCTGATGCCGCATACTATATGAGACATCTCCAGTTTAACCATGCTATATATAAGTGTGTGTGTGTATATATATGTATAAATTATCGAGCTCAGTTAAATGCAAAGCAAATTATTGCTACCTTTCCCTCAGAAAATAGTTTAATCCATCAAGCTCCAGACTGCAAAGCTAGTTACAGTGTCATAGGCAGAACACAGTTTTACAAAATCACTGGGGAGGAAAAAGGCATTTTTACTCTTGATAGAATAAGCCACAACAGAAGTAATTAAAGAAAATATGGCTGGAGAAATATATGGTATTCTCTTCTCCAGTGCTCTCTAAAGAATCCAGCAAATGTCAATAAATAGCCTAGTGAATTTTACCAAAGTACTTTGCCACCATAAATTTAGTTTGAAAAAAAAGTTGACCTTGCCATACATAGCTGCCTGCCTCTTGTTTTCACCCTGTAGTCTAACTAGTCAGCTAATGCAACATAGTTCTTTCGGTAAGTCTTTAGGCTTAACCTTTTTTTCCCCACAATGTTTTTAAACTTATCATTATGCAACATCTTCCTTTCCTGTCTTAAATTTGCATTTGCATACAGAAACAAAAGTTATTTAATTGCATTAAAGCTTTCAATGATCTAAACCGAAATCTATTATTCAGGTTAAATAAATGACATGACACACTTGCAAGGACAAAAAAAAAAAAAAAAAAAACCAAAAAAACCACAAAAAAACCAACGACAGTAAAGCAAGGCGAGAAGAACCAATTCAAAGACTGGGAAAAAACATGGATGAAAAGGGCCACCCAACGCATACAGAAGGCACCGCTAGAAAGAAGGTTCTCCAGAATTTATTTTCATGGGCTCGTATTAAAATGAACAGAGACAGGTATGAGATCTTTTCCTCCCACACCTGCCACTGCTTCTTAAAGTCAGGACAGGCTGAAGAGCGACTGGATACCTAAGTCCTCAAAGGTATCTGTGCTTATGCTATAGAAGAGTTCAGCTTTTACCAGGGTGACCTGCAGACAAGGTTGGAAGCCAAGCAGGAATATGACCATAACTCTTAAATAAGAGTCCACAGGAAAAAGTCAACTATTTCATAGGTTTTTTTTCTTTTTATTATTTTTACATCCACGACAACTGTTGTGCAGAAAACCAAAGCCATAGCACCACGCAATTGTGCCTGACTGCTCTGCTGTTTGAGCAGGCATAACCATCCTATTCCAGTGCTTTCTCTCGCATAGTCCAGACAGATAAGCTACACAACAAAAGCACAGAATTTCTCTCCCACCTGCTCCCTCGTGTGCGTGACTAGTGCTAGGCTCAAAGTTGAACCTCATGGGTATAAACACTGTGATTCAGATCTTCCCCGGTTTTCTGCATGCATTAATATACTTGTTTTCTGACATTTTCTGTTCTCCAGAATGCTACTAGCAATTATTAACTAGTCAATACAGCTATTTCTTCTATAAGGTGGCATATACTATGCATGCCTGACAAGAGAACACATAGCCAAGATTAATCCAAAGATTATTCCAGGAAGTAGCAGTAATAGTTCTAAATTTAAATATGATTAGTTAGGTGGCTTTGAAAAACAACACTGTAAGATCCCAAATGCAAAGGAAGAAAGAGGAAGAGCTGTGTTTTCAAATGGTAGAGAAGTACAACAACTGGCATTCAGCAGCAAGATGGATGCCCGAAACACTGTTTGCAAGAGAAGAAATCCAAGAATTCAAAACGTGAAGAAAACCAAAGAAAAACTATCAAGGACAGGAAACATACACCAGAAGTGCCGATTAATGATATGAAGATTTCTTGCCACTTTTGGAAATTTTTCTGGTGTTAACAAGCCTGCTGTCCTGTCCCAAATCCCTAAACACTGAATCTGCTCACTCAAACATAAATGAATTTGCTCCCAGCGATAAAGGCAGCAGCAGCAGCAGGATTGACTGGTCTGTGTATTCTGGATGTTACCTACACATTCTCAACTTACTTTGTTGAAGATCGAAGTACACTTGGCAGAAAAGTTTTCAGCCTCAGCCCCGATGCAAATGAATCTCTTTCTGGCAATAAAACTGAAATTACCATATTCATAGAGATTATTAATTAATCAGAAGTGCTGCTTAAATAAAAGTAAAATGCAACTATTTCAACTTATCAGTATAATGTATTTTAAGGAAACATTTGACACAGTAGTCAATCATTTACTGGAAGCTCAGTTTAGTAGAATATTATTGAAGTTATAGATTAAGTAGTTAAATACTGTATCAAGTTTAAGGAAGAAATCAAGGGTGAATAAGAAGTATGAAAGCTGAGGCCAGAGGGAGCTGGAGACTTGATACAAGATCCCACAGAGTTCAGCATATGTGGTCACAGAGCCTATCATACGATTACTGTTTCACATGGGTACATGTGGGTTTCACGTTGCTGGAACAAGCAGTGGGGCAGCTAGAACCATGCATGTACACAACTCCTATCTGTCAGTGCAGAAATGCTCTAAGGCAAAATTATCAGACTACAGATGATGTCTCCTGCTGAAATTCAGCAAGCTGTAATACAGGCCAGTCTGGGTACACATGGCCTTAAGAACTCCAAGACCTTTTAGTGCTGGGCAGCAAGCTTTCTAAAGCCTTCAGCTAAATATTCAGATAACAGCAACTCCTCTCATGTAAATAAGGTAGTTTAAAAGCAAACAAAAAAAAACCNCCAAACAAGGAAAAAAAAAAAAAAAAAAAAAGCAATGCAATTGTCCTACCTCTGAGCTTGATCTCTTTTCACCTGATCCACTTATCCAGAGCACAGGGAACATTAACTTTTATGCATACGTGCATTAGGAATATTTGCACCAACCAGGCCGCCTCCTTTGATGTGCATTTCCATCTCCCCTCGTTTCTTCTGCTGCCTAAAGCCTACTGCTGTGAACAGAAACACTCTGATGCGTTATTTACAAAAGCCAATATAAACATCTAATGGAATCCCAGCAATTAAAAATGCTCCATTTCCTTTTGCTAACTTTGTCTTTCCCTAAACTATGAGCTATGTGGGCATAATCTGTCTCTTCCTGAGTATCTAGAATATTGCAGGCACTGCTGCAAATATTGTGGTCTCTTCTTGTGAAGAAGTTTGGTGGTTTGGGATTGGAGTTGTGGGAAAAAGGCTTTTTGGACTTTGGTGAGTCCACTTCATTCACATTAAATGAAACATACACATTTGATATGTCAGCAATCTCTTTGCATAGAAGGGAGAAAAAGCAAAACAAGCTGAAGTTTCTCTAACTGCACTCAAAAGGAGCAGCTTATCAACTCAGAGTCTGCAGATGGCAAAGTGAACACAAGTGACAGCCTCCAAGAACCAAAACAAAATCAGATAACTGGCCTACGCCTATAGATCTGGACTCAGCTCAATGAAATGGAAAGCGCAACTCCCTCCAACAAATTGGCTGCTGAATTTGCTAAACAAATCGTTGGTCTCATATAGTGAATTTATGGATGCTGCAATAGAACACTGAAAAGGAGTCCTCAACACAAGTGAATAAATAGGCCAGTTAAGGATTCTACCTCACATTTGTGTTTAGGGGGTTTTGTGGTTTGGGGTTTTTTTGGGGGGTTGTTGGGGTTTTTTTGTCTCATAGCCCTCTGCCATTACTCTTCACCATTATGCCATCCCTTCCAGCCCCGAGCTGCTCCTTGCTGCTGACTGGGTCCCCAAACTGGGAAAAGGACCAGTCCTGTAAAACGCACATGCTTGCAGACCAATTGGTTGGGGAGGAAAGGTGCTGCACTGGCCTGCTTAGAAGCAGAGCAGAGGGACAAGCCGCCTGGCAGGTGCCCACAGCAGCCAGCCAGAACCACCTCCTAGCCACTCACCCAGCTGACTGGCCAGCACAGCATTTCAGCTGGGAGGCAGGTGCTCTCCATCTCCAAGCACAAACAACAAAATGTGCTCTGAGGGGATCAAAGAAATTACCACAGTTTTTATGCTGATCCATTGACACTTACTACATTTTCCAGGAAAATCTTATCACCCAGACAAGATACATTAAGTTATATATACGAGACAGCTTCTATGAATAAGTGAACTTTACTCTTTTGTAAGGAAGCTTTCTCTTTTCTTATGTTGATATTTTTATTCAGAAAGTACGTTTATGAACACTAGCATCGACAACCTCATCCCACCGGGATACATCATCTTTTTTAAAACCCCCAATTCTTGAAACTAATCCGATGTCCCGAGAAGAACTTTTTAGATTATCCACATGTGAACAGACATGGAAAATGCTTGCATAAAAGATCCCTTTCAAAAGCAAAAGGTTTTAACTAATAATTTTAATCTCTATGTTTTCTTTAAGAAAAAAATTAAGAAAACATACTTGAGGTACTTTCTCCTCAGAAGTTTAAAATATTTCATTTAGAACAAGTGTCTTTTTTTCCTCAGCGATGCTTAAGCAGGTAACTTGAACAGTCCTAGAAACATTTTAAGAAAGAGGCAAAAGAACAACAGTGCTTTCCAAACTGGGTTTAAAAAAGCAGACATGAATTTTGTTCCATTTTGGACAAAATAAAGAGAGTATACAAGAAACGTGCTCAAAGAGTACAACCAACAGAAAAGGTAGGTTTTGATGTGCAGAGGTGACTATTTCAAGAAGATAGAATATCTTTTTTCACATCGAGGCATTCTGGGCAATTGTGTTAGTCTGGCCTGTAAACAGTGGCACTATTTTGCATCCTTTTCTCTCCACCTCAAGAGCATATATAAAAAACAAAACAAAACCAAAAAACCCCCAACCTTTCAAAGCACTTACCTCCCCTTTCAAGCACAGTATTCTGTAGTTACATACGTATGCAGAAGCTCTCTAACAAGTGAGAAACCTCAAATCTAATGCTTCAGCAGGAGAGGCTCTGAGAAGAGGGAAGTGTAAAACTAAAAATATGCACAGTTAAAAGTATCAAGTACAGGTTTTAATTCATCATAGCAATCCTGCCACAGGGAGTCACAAAAAGGGTCATGCGCTTGTACTGAGTGCAAGGCCAAACAAATACAAGATAGAATGGAATGTCACCTGAGAGGAGGTCTAATTTACGTGAGAGCTGCTTAGCAGATTAATTTGTATACCTATTTATACAGGACTGTTCCTGCCTTCTCCAAGTGCATTACACAGGTGAAAAAGCCCATAAACATATCATTATCTAAAACATATGGCCATGCGTATATTTGACAACACTGTCCACTATAATGTGCAGTATCAAAAAAACCCATCACGGTTTCTCAGTGCTTAAGACATTGACCTATTAAACTAAATTTCACTTAACCTGGGGCTAAGCAATATGTAGGCAGTGATTGAAAGTTCTTACATTACCCATAGAGTTCTTATGTGGCCAAATTATCCTCTGTTCTCAAGATAACCAATTTGCTCTGATGATTCACATCCTGTTTTGAATCAACAATCCCTAGTGCTTCCTCTAGACTGTATGTGGTAATTTCTTAAGCACAGTACCATTCTCTAGGGATACAATTTTAATTTTATTTTTTTTAAATTTTCATTTTGACCACAGCGTGAAACAAAAGATGGTCAAAATTTGTACATTGCTCTGGTAAAAGGCTATTATAGTGCATTTAGTAAAGCTGTCAGAAATAAAAGGCATTAAATAACAACAATGGACCTCAGAGAAATTAACTGTATCTCTTTATTGTTAACCAATGAATGTTATCCAAAATAGTAGATGTAATTGTAGCTTAATTGTACAACACAAAACATGATGCTAAAGGAAAAAGCATGTGGAAAATTACTTCACCAAGTAATCATTAAATGTATTCTTAGTATTTCCACACCAGTAAGTGTTCCCAACTGCTAGTGACAGCAGCTATTACCACTGTGTTCATTGTGAAAATTCATATTACAAATGGCTGTTCCTGGTTGTTTA
>VYZV01012854.1:24612-41963 GCA_013401275.1 Pandion haliaetus | reverse complement strand
TTTTTCCTTCCCTCTTTTTTTTCCTTTTTTTTTAAAGTTTCTACCTATTTAAGATAACATTTGAAATCTGATGCTTCTCAGATATGACCTCTCCCCCGCCACCCATTCTTTCAGCTCTGACTTTGGCACAGTGTAACAAATAAGCTATTTCATCCCAATTCTTCTTAAATTTGTGACTGTATCACAACTACCAGTTATTGGAATACCTTTCTGCAACATCAAGAGAAAAACTAAAATAACAGACACAACTTGCCTTTGCTGGTTAAGTTGGTTATCTCCAAGTGCTGTCTCAAGTTGGGCGACGCGAATTAGGATCCTGCTGCTAGTAGGACAGAGAGGTGATCCTCCATCTCCTCTGTGCGGTGCCCCACACCTTGTTTGTGAGCTCTTGAGTTCTTGGAATTAAACTTGCTAACCCTGAAATACCCCCAAAACAACTTTTCAGCCATTTTATAGAACTAAACTGTCTCACTGTGTGGTCAAAAAACCATGAGGCCTGGCTTCTGTTAAGTGACAGGAGTTTGGATCATGAGCCAGGGGCAGAGATGGGAGGAAGAACCACAGCAACAGGGAAGTAGTAATTTGGCTCAAACCACCTTGTGAAGTCATCTTCTAAGAGGCTTGAAGGGTGTTAGCCAGGGCATTAATGTAGTTAAGAAACCTACTTTTGCCGTTCTGTGTCTGGGGATAATGGGTTTTGTGAGCATGAAATTATATTAATTTCTATGTTTATGTTATTTATATGACTATTAAAAGTTCCTTTGATTAGTCTTGGATATGGATGGTGGGTCTGTATCCACACGGTGTAACAGCAATGTAAAGCTGGTGTCCTGTGTCTCGTCTGCTATAATTCAGAGTGAAAAATTGACTCTGCTCCATCACCTGAGCACCTGAAAGCAAGTGGGCAGGTTTGTTCCTTGTACAGCTCTCAACAGGGAAGGAGAAAACAGTGGCTGCTCCCTCTTCCCCGCCCGCAGCACTGAGAACCACGGGATGCCACTGCTGGCTTTTAATTTAAATTGTATGTAGCCACATAAACCAGCCCTGCTCAGTGGATGTGGCTGAGCTGGATCGTGGCAGGTTACCTTCATGTCCATTCAAACAACACCAGAACTGATGACAGCTGCTTTGGCGGTGCTGTGTGCCTATATTTAGGGTGACCTCCTTATTGTGGTCTTCGTTATGCTGGTAGATGGTATGGAAAGTTCCCATCCAGATAAAACTTAGAACCAGAATCAATCAAGTCAGCACTGCCAGGCCAAGCATGAGCGTGCCTGCAGACTGCATGGGCTGCGCTTGGTTCAGTCTCCTCCTCAGCTGGCCAGGCATTCCTTAGGGATGCTGTTTGTCTCCTGGGGCTGAGATGCTCTGGGGCTGAGCTCCTGAGCCTGCAAGCTGAACGACAAAAGCGGTTTGCTGCCCCTTCTCGCTCTATGGTTTCCCAAGCCAGGACCTTAGTCCATACTCACTACCTCCCCTTTTCATGCTGTCCTCTTCCCCAGCTCTGTGTTTCTCGTTTCTTAAGCCTGTTTGGAGTTGTCAGCCAGAAGGTGCAGATCCTTAACTGAATGTCTGTGCAAGATGTGGGGTGAAGGGGGTCCTGTAGACAACAGGGTGAGTTGCTGTGTGAGTCAGGGGTTCCCAACACCCGTCTACTTTATTCTGTCTTAGCCTGAGCCTCTGACACTTGGGGCATGGTAGGACTAAGGTCAAGAAAAAATCCAGAAGGTAGGGAGGCTTCACCTGAGCTCGATGCGCTGCCTGTAAATCACAGCTGGGTGGAAGAGGTAGGGCTGATGTGTGTATGTATGCTTTCATCTTTGACCTCTCCTAATAATAGGATTGCTGAAGCTGTAAACATTTGGGGTGAAACTGGGGATTTTTTGTTTGGTTGTTTTTTTAATCGTGTGATTGTTTAGTGTTAGCTGGATGCTTTGTTGTTACTGTGGTATTTTGATGGGGTTTTCTTCTTGTTTTTTTAAAGTATAGAAATTCTGGCATAAACCTGTTGCTTTTATGCGAAGAAGAGTTGTTGCAAGGTCATTGTGTTGTGTTTTATGGTGCATTTTTGCTTGCTCTGTCAGTGAGTCTGTCTTCTTTTTTCGTGTGTGTGTGTGTGTGCGTGTGACTGCCCCACCCCAAATTCCTCAAAGCTAAACAGCGAGAGAGGGTGTGAAGCTGACTCAGGACCGGACTAGAGAAAATAACTGAGGTTCAGTGGTGTCCTAGGGAGGGGAATACTAATGCAGCCCTTTGTACTGCTTTGATAGATGCAGGTGAATTCCCCAATGTGGCTTCAAATTTGTGTTAATGGATAAGGCAGCCTGGCCCATGCATTTCCATCCAACAAAGAGTAATTTCTAAAAGAATGTGTTAAACAGTTCTAAAGGTTTATGGTACCAGGTACTGGAACTAACATCTAACTTATTTGTCGTGCTACAATTATTTTTCAAAAAGTCCTCTGGTAAGGTACTCCTCCTGTCAAACCAATATTATCTTCTTGGACAGCTGTTATTTTGCAAAATCATATTTTATTGGATTTTTTTGGTGTCTGGCTTCAGATGACCTAATTAAATTAATGCTCAAGAGCTTTGGATTTGTCTAATGACCACCCTCATGAGATTGATGAGAGATTGCCTAGTAGTTAAAGTTTTTGAAAAGTTTGTCAGCCCTCTGTATTGCTTTTCATGTGTTACATTTGCTTTCCGCTGTGTTCCTGAGCCTGCGTTGTTAGCCCTGCCTGTAATACCCATGGATTTGAATAGTTTAGGATTCAGTTGCTCCTTCAGATCATATGCTCTCTAATTGAACTTGTGGAGTATTTTCTTGTCTGTCCTCTAGGCTAAATAACAGGATATTTTTGGTGAACATCTCTTAATTATGGAATTCACTTCTTTTGGTCCACCATAAGAAGAAATTAGGCTTGTTCTTTTTAAAGGATACTGTCTGGAATACTGTTTGTGGTAGTGATATTTCCTAGGGTTCATGAGTATTGTGTTTTACTGCGTGTGCTTGATCAGCAAAGAGAGGGGTTAGAAAGATGAGGCAGAAACAAAGGGTTTGTGTTGGTTTTGTTATTTTTTAAATACATACAATCTGAAAAATGTACTGTATTAAATTAAGGAAATAAATAAATATTTCAGTCTGCATTTTTTCCCCAGCTAACCTGTTACTTCTCATCTAGTAGAAGATAGTGTTTACCACTTTTTTTTCCTAGAAATGAGATAGGAATAAATATGATGTTAAGCTTTAAGTCCAGTTTGTATCTTGTTAAGAATTAATTTTTCTCTCTTGCTTTTAGTCGAAGCATCTTGCCATAATGGAGATGAAACAATGGAAACAATCGAGGCTGCTGAAGCACTTCTCAATATGGACTCCCCTGGTCCTATGTTGGATGAAAAAAGAATAAGTAAGGTTTTTTTATGAAAGCAAATCCAGTCTGTATTTGCCTTGTTTATTTGTGAAAGGAGGAGGGATTTGGTGCTGCATGGTTGTATGGAATTGGTAAGATTATTTTGCTTCCAGATAGCCTTTACGTACATAGTTTGGATATCAGAAATCCAGTGCTGTATGCAATGAAGGATTTCATTGCCATGCCAGAGTTGAACAGGTAAGGAAAGAATCAAAAATTACGGAGGGAAGGTGTGAATGAAGTCGGGTAGTTCAGATTGCAGTGTTTTGTTTGGCTGATAGAAGATTAGTCTGTCTATGTTGCCAAGATAAAAGAAAATACACTTAGATCTGCAGATTGGTTTAAATGTGAAGAGAAATGTGTGATTGCCAAATAATTGTGCTTTTTGGGGGAGTGGGTTTTATCATTAAATTGTTCTATTTCAATAGTGCTTCTGCTTGTGTAAAACGTTACTGCATATATTCTATTATGAACTAGTCTTCTCTCCCATGAAGGCCTTAAGTGTCATAGTTTTATTTTATTCTGTGTTTAAATTTTTGCTGTGAAAAAATAGGTTTTCAAAGTCCTTGTGGCTGTGTGAAAATACTCCTATTGTCCCTTTTCCTTAAGCAACTATGTTTGGCGCAACTGAAGATGATGATATGGTGGCTCCTATTACACACGTGTCAGTCACACTTGATGGGATCCCTGAGGTGGTAGAAGTTCACCAAGCCCCAGACCCTTATGCTGAATCACCAGAGACTCCAGAATTTGAACAACCAAAGAAGAAAAAAGGTAAGATGCTTCTGGAGAACAGTGGTGTGGAGTAGGAGAGCACTGGGTGGCATGCTTGCCTCCCCTGTGGGTGTCTGGAACCATTCTGGGTATCAGCCCAAAATAACTGAGTGAGCTCAGCTGGAAATACAGAGGAAGTGTTCTTTTACTGGATAGTGTGAGCACAAATACTGGTACTTAGATACTAATGATGTCGGAGAGGTAGCAATGATGGCTTATCCTATGGGAAACATGAATCTCTGTTTGTTCCTATTTATAATTTCTTCCTCAGAGCAGAACTGCAATACAAGCTATAGAGCTTTTGTTACTGTGAATCCTGAAGTACTTTAATTAGCTCTTATTTAACTTCAGCTAAAGATACTTGATCTGTTCAGAATATGGGATGAGAATCAGGAGGGTTTTTCAGCTTTTCTTAAATATGAATGGTTTAATTTTACATTTTTTTTAAATAGCTGTATTCTATAGTAAGCGTTAGTCCCATTTGCGGTAGATAGCATTTACACAGTGTCCACTGAGGGATGTTCCACTGGAGTCAGTGCTGTGCCAAAGAGTAATGAAGTGGTGTTAGTCAGACCTTCTGCTCATGTTTTCCCACCCTGATTCAGCGTGGACCCCACCAGAGGTCTTGAACCTGGTGTCTGCAGTAGAAGAGAGTCATGCAGTGCATGCAGATGTAAGGTGCTGTTGCAACAAATTTAAAAAAAGGAAAAATAAACCAAGAGAGTTACATTTCTGGAACTAATCCTAGGGCTGACTCAGAGCATGAGTACTTTGACAGGTTCCCTTGTGCAATAAAAGCCTTCCAGAACAGGGCTTCTGCTACCCAGCCATACTCCTGCCGAATAAGAGTGCATTTTTGCTGCTACTTTTGCTGCTACTTCCAAATGTTGGGAGTCGTTATCTGTGAGAGAGAGCGTATCGGCCTGTGGAGATCTTAGGGAAGCCTCCTGAGCCCTGTGTGTGCCACAAGGTCTGGTATGAACGGGTGTGGGACGGGAAGTCTCTGATTCCTATAAGAAAGCTGAACTGAAACTGCTGTGGAGGAGAGCTTTACCAGCAGCTGCCCCGAGAGTGCTGCTGGGGAAACTACCATGCTGTGTGCACTGTTGTGAGACAAGCAACTGTAAGAGGGTTTTAAACTGTTTTTTTTGTTTTGTTCTTTTATTTTCTTCTTCTTTTTAATGTTGGCTGCTATGTGGGTCAAAACAAGGAGCTGCTGTCTGCCAGAGATTTAACTTCTTTGGCTTGATGCTTTCATACCCTCTTTCATGTTGTGCTTCTGCTTACTCCCACTCCTTCCTCCTCCCTAGCTGTAGGTTAGAAAACCAGTTGCTTCACAGCAAATGTGTTTGGTGTTAACAGTTACATCGGATAGAAAAAATAGTAGAAAAGATGCATCAGCTTAGTGTTACACTAACTACTAGTTTTCAATGAAGTTGAGACTGCGTGAGGTAGATGGTATGGTCTGAGTGATGTTGAAGTATTACTTCAAAATGTTGAGGGATTTGTAAGGCATTGGTGCACAGCAATTGCTGCAAAATGTTCTTAATTTTGTAGTGCACTTCAGGATGACTTGCAGTGTGGGGGTGGGGTTCTTTTGGGTTTGTGTTGTTTTTTTTTAAAGTGTAAACTGTTTCTCTTTGGTCAGTTTTGTGGCACAGCAAAGGACTGTGGTCATTTTGCCTTATTCACGCCACTCATGATTTTATAGACTTCTAGCATATATAACCCATAAGCTACATTTACAGGGTTGCATTGTGCAAAGCATTGCCAGCTAACTGAGCCAGAATGGCACTGCCACGTAGAGCTCCTCCAAGGAAATGTTCTGCAGAAGTGATTTCACTTCCTTTCCTTGTGGGCTTTATTGCTGCAGCAGGAGAGCTGTATTCATCCATCTGCTCAACTCCAAACCCATGTTCAGCATGATGTTTGTACTCATGAATGTCTGAGTACTGAGCTGCCGAACTATGGCTCAGAAAGACAGGAAAAACAAAGGGCTGTCAGAGAAAGAAACTTGGAAATTTGCTGTAGTAATACCTTCAGTCCTCTTTTCGCTGTGGGAGGTATCTGGCTACAGGTGGTCACATAAGTTATATACATGTTATATTTTAGATATATACTGTTTAGTATGTTTTTACATAATTTTTTTTTAAAAAAACAAAACCCACTGAAAACAGTGCAAGAAAATGTATTGAACTTTTTCTGGTGTGGTGTAAAATATTTAATCAGAATGAGCATCTCGCTGTCTAAATACCACATTAATTTGTAACACAAATTTCTAACCTGAAGTGTTCTTGCAACCATGGAAATAGGAAAGTGGAAATATCAATTATAAATTCAATTGGCTATACAAAATTACGGTAGCCCCACATAAGGCTTAGCTCTTGCACATTCTTCATCCTTCCTCTTTGTAACATTCTCTCCTAAAAAGGAATTTAGTGATGTGCTCTGAAAGGTAACAAATTCATGCTCTATTGAACCAAAGGAGGAAGCGTGCTAATGCTTAATGTGCTTTCAGAAAATATCTTCTTTTAAACAAAGGAAACATATCTTGTGTGTCTCTGTTAACTGCGTTTTTGATGGTATCACTCAGTGCCTGGAGATCACAGCTCCCAGTGTAGTCTAAAACCATCAGCTTAAGTATCTCTAGCCCAGATACAGAGCAGTAACATCAATACCTTTCTGTAAACGAGTTTCACATTGTTCACTGATTTCTAATTTTGGATGGGTTTCTGGTAGAGGATTGCCCAAATAGAATGTCCTGAAGTAGTCTAGGCTGAAGTAAGAGAGCCTAAAATTTCTGTAGAAGTAGTATTCGTATTAGTAGCCTAGGTTATCCCTAATCAGAAGTGCGTAAATTATATGTGATCACAGTAGTTCAGTCATGACCTAATTGAGCCCTCATCCACTTCATTTTCTTTTAAGACCTGATCTCATTTGGACACAAGGTAATTAATGACATCAGAATAACACTCCCCACTCCTTAATGGTGTACATTTACACCTGTACAAGAGGGGAAACAAGATGAGCACCCAACAGAGTCTTGCTATGACGCAGCTCTAAGGGGAGAAAAGCACTTAGCCAAAGTTACCCTGAGGGACTTCTTGTGCAGCAGAAGCTGATCTATACAAGGGTGACTTCATCTAGCCATTTTAGGGAAAACAGACATTCCTCCCATCCCATCTCCATTCAAATCAAGGAAGACATTACTGGCCAAGACAGTGGCTGAACTTTGTGTCCCATCCTCAGTCATGAATCCTGTCTGAATGGAAGCAAGAAAATTAGAGGACTCCAGGCATTATTAGGGTTTCCTCACTGTAGCTCTCTCAACTAGCTATCCCTCCTCCCCCATGCCCTGTCAAAAAAAGAGACAGAAAGAAAAAGGTGCAAAGCTGGACTTAGCAAAACTGCTAATGTTAAAAGGTGAATGCTTAAGCCAGTGTTTCTTATGACTTCTTTATCGATACTGGGAAGTCTAGAACAAAGCAGACAGTGCAGGCAGGCACTGAGATGGTTTTTTCAGAGGTTGTGAAAAACCCTCGCTCATACTCTGCAGCAGAGCCGTTTCCTTACTAAAACAGCCCCTAAAAACAAAACCAAAAGTGGAACGTCATAGTCTATGGGATTGCACAGGCCTATTAGTCTTGCCTCCTTAGAACATAAACTCTTTGGAAATGCAATAAATACAGAAAAAGAAAAATACTTTCATTTAGATCTTTAACTATGACAATATGCTCTTTGGACTAGAAATACGTTTCTCTGGGTCCTGTATCTGCTTGGTCTATTCTGCCTCTCAAAAGAGCAAAGGTAGTACATGAAAAATTTAGGTGTTGTCAGTGTACTAAGCAGTCGCTGCAAAACCTGATAAGAGAAATTTTTACTTCGTAACAAAGTTCTGAAGGTTTCTGATTACTTACATTATCTGTAAAAGCTGACATTGCAGGGAAAGAGAACTAATAAAGGAATAGGTTCAGGGTTTTATATTAAAAAATACTTCAGCATGGCTTGTATTTTTTATTCCACTTATGTTCAGGTAGTTGATTTCTCAACATTTTCTAATGAATGCTCTTCATTCTTGTCATCAGTTGTAACTAACTACTTCTTTTCAGTCTTCCTCACTGGATAGAGCTGCCATGCTTATGGCTAAAACCTGGTGTTTTTTCAGAGCTTGTTACTAGTTCTACTGGTCTTAACAAACAAACAAGTGACTTTCCTTTACCTGTAGCCACTGTTGAGAAAGGTGTAAAAGACAGTAGGACTGAAAAATGTTTTCTTCACATGACAGTGTAGTTTCCTACTGTCAGTGGAGACTTCCAGTCTGTTAAACAAGCAGACAATCTTGCTTTATCCCTAAATTCCATTGTGGTGATGAGTGAACAAGAGAGCGCTCTGTATTTTATCTAGCTTTTCCTGTTTAAACTCTTGCTCACAGTTAATAGCTTATTCTTCTCATCTCATCTGTTTTAAGTGATGTTAAGAGTACCTAAAAAGCCACAGAAATTTCCAAGGTACATGGACTTTGGAAAAGTGAGCATAATCTTAACTAGAAGTACACTAAGAGCATAGGGGGTCCAATCCTGTTGTAGAAATTGAAAAAGTTCAGCATAGACTGCGCTCCTAACTTAGTACAAATTGAATCCTCTTTGAATTGGGGAAATAAATCTCTCCCCTTTTTAGGTCCTTGTTCTTTTTTATTTCCTTTTTTATAAGCTACTGTTGACTTAACTGGTGGTTTATTTCAGGGAAGAAGCCGAAACCGTCTCGTTCTGAGTCTCCTACTACAACTCCAAACATATCTGTGAAAAAGAAAAACAAAGATGGAAAGGGTAAGTCAAACAGTTGGCACTGAAGTTTTTAAAAGAGCATTGTTTCTGAGCGACCTGTAAAAAGAGGAAGTTCACTAGTTCTCTTGTGATGTAAAACCAGGTCTTATGTGCAGGGGTGGTTAACATCTCATCTGAAGGCAAGAAAAAAATTAGCGCACAAGATTTCTTGGTGAAATACCCAGTTCCTAGGGTGAATAACGTATTTGTCACTTCAGTTGCAAGGGATCTTGGAAACAATTCAACCCCCCACAGAGGCTGCTGGGTTTTGAGTGAAGTCTTGGGGAGCGCTTTGCATTGTGTTAGTGTTTCTTGGGCTGTGGTTACTTTGACAGATGATCTTTGAAAATGTTTTCCATCTGTGTGTGTCTTAGTTCTGCATGAGGAGCTAATCAAAGCTGCCACTTGGCAGTAGGAAGTACCAAGCCCTGAATTTTGAGGAAAGTCATAACAAAACTTGAAGACTTGGGCAGAAAACTTGGGGGTTTGATACTTCTTTCATTGCTCCTGTGTTTAAAAGGAAGAAAGAAAATAAATACCACAAAACTGATACAATAAATCATATCCTCCAGACTGAACTGTTCAGTAGTGCCTGTCAGTTTTGTCAACAACTCTGTTGCTTTGCTGTTGGGTCCAGCGCCCACATCCATGTCCGGGCCGGTGTTTGAATGGCAGCCTGATGCTCCAGCTCCCACCAAGTTCTGCTGTGCTGGAGAGCTGGGAGCTGGAAATGAGCCTCCCCTGGAGAGCTGGGAGCTGGAAATGAGCCTCCCCTGTGTCACCCCAAGTGCCTGCACGCATGCTTAGGGACTGGTGTGCTTGCAAGCGTTCAGTACTTGCCAGGACAGAAGCCCAGCCAAACAGGGAAGGTGGTGGCATAAGAACGTCAGGCTCTCTTGAAATCAGAAAAATCGCTACACTGACAAATAAGTATGGGGTTTTTTTTTCTTTTGAAGAGGGATTTTCTGCAATAACTGGGGAAAAAAAACTGTTAGCAAGCAATAAATATTTAGCAGGTAAATGCTACCAATTTTGGGTATGCATTGTTGCTTTTTTTTAACTTAAAACCTGATTTTAAAGTAAAAATGAAAGAGAAGTATCAGAGGAACCTCCAAGTAGTGCTCAAATGAAATAATAGAAAATATTCAAGCAGCTAGCCACAAAATTAAAAGGAGAAAGAGTCTAATGCTTCTGTCAATAATAGCAAGGATATACCATATTTGACATTTGTCCATAGTTACAAAATTACTAATTCAGAAGGAATTAAAAAGGAGCGTGTTCCCTGAAACCACTGCCTGTTACAAAAAAAGCTACAACAAAAGCATTTGTTTTGCATTTTGAGGAACATAGAATTGAAGTAAAAGGGCTATTAATATAACTGGCCATAACAGGGAAGCAGCTAGAAAATCATGAGAGTTGCCTGTCTCTCAGTATCCGCAATGTTCCCCTAAGGGGAACTTGCATGCTAAAATACCAAGCCCTCCATATAATTATTTTATGCGATGCATTGAGAAAACGGCGTTTTCTTTGTATTTCTTCTTGTGCTGTGACTCAGAGGAGGTTAAAAATTCTGCCTGTGAGTAAAGCAGACGTGGTTTTCGCAGACAGTCCTCTTCACAGTGATTTTCAGTGGCTAAGCAGTGACAGATTTCCAGATTGCCCTGATGCAGTTGAGCATTTTTAGTCTAGACTAGAACAAAAGTACCCTGGATTAGATGGTAAGTGGCTGGGAATGCTTTCACTCCTGGCCAATATTGTGTCATGCCTAAGCAGTTTTAACCTTTGCTTTCAGGTATCTGAAGGCAAACAGGCTGACATTTTATGTAAGCTGGGAGACATTTGTTGCAAAGGCAGTGTTTTTTTCTCAAGGGATGCTCACTTTTTAAGTTTCCACCTGCTGAAGGAGCTGCTAATATCTTGTACTGCCAGTGCTGATGACTTTGCTGGATATTTGCAAAGTACAGATTATAATACAGTAATATGGGAGTTTTAATTTGTAAGACACCTCCTCTTGTTGAAAAAAGTTTAGACCGGTGGTTATTAAAATTGAAAAAACTGCTTGCTTAAATTGAAGCTAAGAAAAGGGATCCTGTCATGTTCTGATGCACTGGGCATCATTTTTTGTGAAATTTAAGAAATCTGCACATGCTGTCCTTGCTGTGTTTTTGCATGGCTACTTGTGGGAGGTGATACTTCCATACAAGAAGTTTTTTCTTCCTTTCTCAAACTAACAACATATCACTAAGAAGCTTACGTGCAGCTTCAAGTGTCCAAAAGAACATCAGTCCCCAAAAGCCTTAAAAAAACAGGGAAAAGGGTCTCATTAGTTATATGAGTTTAGACTCCTTAAATGTACTTTTGCAAAAAAGGAATGTGCAAATTTTGTAGTAGTTTTAAGTATTCACAATCCGTGATTTTAATACTGTTTCTTTATATGTGGTAAACACCGAACAGGTGTGATGGATTTCCATATATAAGTGTTTGTGCCTGCTTGTTTGTAAAATGAAATTTGAGTGTCGTCTATCAGCAAGTGCAAGCACTCACTGGATTAAAAAAAAAAAATAATTTTTTTTCTGAACTTTATTCTTGAAGGTTTGCCTACCTCAGCATATGCCACTGATTGCCCCATAAAAATCTAATTGTTAAAAGTAAGGATTTTGTTTAGCCTTTTAAAGGATTGTAAAACTTGCCTCAATTCAGCAAAGTATTTAAGCAAGGGCTTAATTTCCAGCATTTTCAGAGGATGGACCTGAACGTGTTCCTATTCGAGGTAAAGCAATAGTGACTGCTTCTGTAACTGGATTAGGCAGGAGGGAGGTGTATTCATAGGTGACTAATGCTGTCCAACATTGGTGGTTGGAACAGGGTGACTCTAGGTTGACTGGTACCTGATGCTGTACGTTACAGACAGTAACTAGGGTTTTTGGGCACCCAGATTATAGTAACTAACAAGAATCCCTTCCCATGCCCTTCCATCACTATTTCCTAGTCTTGATGATATATTATGGTGTATTCATAAAGATACCGGCATCTTAATTTTTAGATTATTTACATCATTAATGAAATATGGTCAACTAATATTTTTTTCTTTTTTTTTCTGTGTCTTGAAATACTTTTATTTTAGGAAATACAATTTATCTCTGGGAGTTCCTACTAGCACTGCTCCAGGACAAAGCTACATGCCCTAAATACATCAAATGGACTCAAAGAGAGAAGGGTATTTTCAAACTGGTAGATTCCAAGGCTGTGTCCAGGTTGTGGGGAAAACACAAAAACAAACCTGACATGAATTATGAAACAATGGGTAGAGCTCTCAGGTATGTGCATTTTTAATAATAGATTGTTTTTGTTGCCTTAGTGTTTACATGAGTTAAATGCCTCATCTAATTTCTATAACAACAGAAAAGAGTAGTAGTCTATCAGTTTGGGAAATGAAGATGTTATTTCAGCAAAATAAATAAGCTAATGTCGTGTTTTAACCCCAGCCAGTAACTAAGTACCACGTATCCACTCGCTCACTCCTCCCTGCTCTCAGTGGGATGGGGAGGAGAATCGGAAAAACAAAGTAAAACTCGTGGGTTGAGAAAAGAACGGTTTAATTACTAAAAGAAAATAAAATATAATAATATCAACAATAATAATAAAATATAACAATAATAAAAATTGTAACGAAAAGGAATATAACAAAAAAAAGAGAGAAATTGGACCTAAGAAAAGAGAAGTGATGCAGAATGCAGTCGCTCACCACCCGCTGACCAATGCCTGAGCAGTGATCCACGCCTCCTGGCCAACTCCTCCCAGTTTATATACTGATCGTGATGTTCTATGGTATGGAATATCCCTTTGGCTAGTTAGGGTCAGCTGTCCTGGCTGTGTCCCCTCCCAGCTTCTTGTGCACCTGCTTGCTGGCGGAGCACGGGAAACCGAAAAATCCTGAACTTAGGATAAGTGCTACTTAGCAACAACCAGAACACTGTACTGTACCAGCTACTAGGATGAAAATTAACCCTATCCCAGCCAAAACCAAGACAGCTAACTAAAAGTAAGCCTTACTAACCTCAACCCCAAATCAGTCACCTTCAGTCTCAGCTCAGCCATTTTCAGTGCTGCTGCAAGAACTTTATCTTCAGTCAGCCACAAAGTAAGAGACTGAAGATTCCATGTGGGGCAGGCTTTTACATAAAATTTGAATCACTTTTCTCCAAAAAATCCTAAATTCGGTTGTATTAATGAAGTTATTTGTACTTGTTGCAAATGATCCCGTTTCCAGTGGAAGATACAGTTTTAGAATTCAGGTGTGGTTGCGCTTCTCTGAACTTGCACGTACGGACAGTGTTGATACATCTTATCGTGTGCCTCTGCCTATCTGGCTGGTATTTTTCTCATACATAACAGACTGTGCAAAATAAGCAGACATCCATGAAGCTTCAGTCTTATCTGCTGACTGATAATTGTCCAACTGAGCAGCTATGCATTTCTTTTCATTTCCCTTCACCCCTCACCTTGGTGTGCATAATTTCAAAGTGTCATATTAGTTTGTAAATATAACAGAAGCAGTGCTCTCCTGTCCTATTCCCTTTGCTTTGTTGTAGCTAAAATGTCTGCCTGTGCTCACTGGTGAATAAGCATTAATTCAGGTAACTGGAAGGACTGTATAAGTCAGGAGGAGAATTAAAAGTTTCATGCAACTTTTAAAGAGTATGAGTTGATAGCAGAGCTGCCAATTCATGGAGTTCTCTCTTTCTCCTCAGAGTTATCTGAGGTTGAAATTAAAAGGTGGCAAGAAATACCAGTAAAAGAAAGTTGTTTGAAGAAAAAATACACTAATAAATTGGCCACTCCTTTATAATGAAGAAACTAGGCACCTAAAATATTGTTTACTTGTTACTNGGGGGGAATTGCCTTTTTATTTTTTCTCCTCCCTGAAAAACACTGTGTAACTTGATGTGTGCACACTTTAAACAGATACTATTACCAAAGAGGAATACTGGCTAAAGTAGAAGGTCAGCGCCTAGTATATCAATTTAAAGAAATGCCAAAAGATCTCATCTATATAGATGATGAAGATGCGAGCCCAAGTACTGAATCATCAGATTCATCTCTGCTCTCAACTCCTGTGGCCAATAGAAACCAGTCAAGCAGAACTAGAGCATCTGCAAACGCGGGAACAAAGGGAGGATCAACCACAGTGCTAAAAACAGGAAACTCAAAGCCTGCTAAGCTGAAGGAGCACGTAGAAGTTGTACAGCAGCAGACACCTGGCTTGACTTCAGAAGTTTTGAGGACAATGCAATCTCCGCAGCCAGTATATCCCACTCAGCTTTTTCGGACAGTGCATGTAATGCAGCCATTGCAGTCCCTCACAGAAGGACACGCGGCTGTAACCAGTAATGTTCCGGATGAAACGTTAAATCCCTCGGTTCAGAATATAAGGTAAGAAAATGTACAGAAAATAGATGTATGAATAATAATAAATTCACTGGATGGTGGCTAGATAGACTAGATTTTTTTGTTGTGCTTCAAAAAAATGCTTGTCTCCCAATTCGGTTCAAGTGAAACAGTGTCTTTGTGGCTGATCCTAGGAATTGGGAGTTACTATAGCATACTGCAATGTGTATGCTCATAAATGCTCTGCCTTTGGTGGAGGGAAGCACAGCTTTCCTGCAGTATTAGGCCACATGCAAATCCTTTAAAGAGGAAAAATACACAACTTCTCTTTGAAATTGGTGTCATCAGTTGTCCCGCAGCAGAGGCAGTGTTTTCATGGCTCTGTTTTTTCACTGACTGTTAGGTGTCTTCGCTTTTGAATTTTACATGGTATGTCTTCATGAACCCTTCAAAAAGATTTTCCTTCTTGCTGCTTAATTTTTCTTCTTAAGAATTTTTTGTCATCTCTTTCATCTTTTGTATTGTCCCCCGTTACAACAAGGTGTTACCTACTTTAGCATTTTGCTGCTGTTACAAGAGCATGTTCTTTTGACTTTAGAAAACAATTAACGGAATAATCTCATGGGAGCTGCCTATCTGCAGACTGTTTTGGGAGACAGTCATGCTTCCACACTTCATTTGTCAGTCAACTGGCTAACACTACACAGGGTTTAAGCATCATGACTCCTTTGCACCTACCTCTTACTAGCAGCATCCTAACTGAAGAGACTTTAAAAACACTCACTTAAGCCTGGTTTTACCCTAGCCTGAGGCTTCCTTGATGGAGTTTGTTTATCTCCACTGACTACAAAAGACCTAAACCAAATAAATGTTCTTGTAATCTAGGCCGTTCACAGGAATGTCAGAGTTGTATGTGGTGATTCTGGACCTTAAAAGCTGTTTCAGGAAAGTTTCAGGATATAATTCAGGAGCTGCACATTCTCTTAATGAATTATGAACATCGCTTTTTTTTGAGATTTGCTGTGTTAACATCACCGTTATAATCGTTATCATTTTGTGCTGTAAAATGGCAATAATGCTATTTCCTGCTCCTTTCCTCTATGCTTTCCTTTGAAAAGTACATCCAAAGCCACCAATAGATTGGGAGTGGTGCTGTCTATCTGTGGTTAACCATGCAATTCTGTCAGAGAGAAGTAAGTAATGACACTAACGAGACCAAATAATTTCTTAATTTCCAAAGAGTAAGTTTTGCTCTCTCACCTCTGCTACTAGAGGGATGCTGTAAAAGATAGTCAGTTATTAAAACTCCACTTATATAAAAGAAAAAATCAGAATAGCAATAACAGCTAGGTTTTTCAGAAGAACTGAAACTCTTTAGAACATCCTCCATTGACTGATACAATAGAATCAATAAGAAACACTTTAGGAGATAATCAAGTAGTTGAGGAAGCTGAAGATTTATATATAGGAAATGAAAAACCAAGACTACAGCTTCAATGAAGAAAAAAGGTTACATTATCTGTTCTTTCCTTAGGGTTAAAAAAACCCAAACTTTAAAATTATCCCTGGACTTCCTAGTTTGAATCCTGTTGTTTTTTGGTTTTGGTTTTTTTTTTAATTTCCTTAAAAGTTACTGAATGTTTTCATTGATGCTGCAATATGAAAAATTCACAGTGAAAAGGAAAATTCACTGGTTAGTAAACGCTGCAAGGGAATAAATACATTGGGCCACGAAAACAAAAATATTTTTCATAGTTACTGGTAGGCACTGTGAAACAAACTGGAAAGAGTTACTATTTTGAAGTAGACGATATCAGTTTTTGTTTGCCTTTTAATTCTAAAATGCACAATTTGAAATAAAATTGTGTCTTGCTTATTGTTCTAACCAAGTAGAATTAGTTCAAGATGCACATAGGAGAGGGAAGGGTTATATTTGGTCAGAAGTTTATATGAAAGATAATTATGAAAAATTTGACCAAAAAAACCCCCTAGTTTTGTAATTCATTTAGAAAATTAATAAAAACTGCATTAAGGTGATGTCTTCTAAGTTTTTAAAGCTTAGGAATGAAGTTACTCTGTACAGTGCAATCCTTTGATTTCAGGGTTGATGAAGGATTTAATTACTTGTAAAAGTTGACAAGGGCAATACAGTAAAAGGAAACAAGTACAGACGTAATTGAAGCTATACAGTACCATTTAAGTCAGTAGAATAATGCTATTAAACATTAATAGGGGGAAAGTTCAGCAATTTGCAGAGTTAAATAACTCTAGGCTAGACCTACAGTAGATTATATATCAAAACCAATATCAATAGTATAGATGGTATAAAAATGGTAACAACAAACAGAAGTATCTGTAAGACCTAATAAGGCAGGCAGGCAGGCAAGAAGTCCAGTGTAACATTTGGAAAGCTGCTCATTATGACATCCAGTTATTGCATTATGGTATTTCACAATTTGACCTTGGGCAATAAGCTAAGGGGGGGGCGAAAGTAGTAGAGATGATACATGTGTGAAGTTTGACTGAATTAAAAGCCTTAAAGCCTTAGAATTCTGTATTGCGTTGGTTCTAATCCATTGTTTGTAATTTAAATTATTCCACAAAGTCTTCAATTGCACTTTCCTTAGCCAAGATGACAAAGTGTCTCAGATGAAGGAAAAAAAAAAAAGACCCATTGGATCTTTTCAGTACATTATGTAATTACTGAAGGGTATAGAAGTATTGCTAATTGTCGTGGTTTCGGTTTCAGCCCAGCCGGTAACAAAGCACCACGAAGCCGCACGCTCACTCCCCACCCCCTCCCCTGGCCACGTTGGGATGAGGAGAAAATCCAAAGGCAGGCTCGTGGGTCGAGACAAGGACTGGGAGGGATCACTCCCCACTTATGGTCACGGGCAAAAGACAGGCTCAACTTGGGGAAGAAACAAAATCAATTTAGTTTACTACCAATCAAA
>VYZV01012853.1:1476-14184 GCA_013401275.1 Pandion haliaetus | reverse complement strand
GATCCAACACTTCCTGTATATAATGCGTTTCCAAACACCCTTTATCATGGTACATGTTCAACCTGCTTTGCTTTAGACAATGTACTTCATGACCAAACTTCCTTTCTTCATCCTACTCCCAAAATTCCTGTCCCCTCTGTACTTTACAAAGACAAGAGTAAGCTTAACTTGTTTACACTGCCTCTTGTCAGCTGAAGTTACCTTGCATTAATCCTCACTAAATTTTGCTTTTAATTAACCAAGTGTGGATGACGACGCCGAAGTAAGAATTTTACTTTTGTTCCACGAACAAATTGGTGCTGCCTTGTATATCACCTCACTAAAAAGCCACTTAGCAATGGTCCTATGATGCCCTAGCCCAAAAATAGCAACATCCTTCTTGGTCTAGAGATAAGAGAGCTGGAAACATCCATGATGCCTCTGTAATATTCCAGCACACTTCTTGGAAATGACCCCTTTTGCTAGCATATTTTGTGACGGTCCCAGTCAGTGGCCATCCTACCCCCCTGCTTCCTGAAAAGTATCTAAGCACAGTTGTGCAGAAACAGGTTCCACCTGAAGACACCATGTGTCAGGCTGAATCACAGTCACACTCATTTGTTGAGCCTGTGGGAGAAAAGTGCAAAGGCTAACTGCCTACCCCTCATACCTATGGTTAATCTAAAGTCAAGATGTTACAGCTCAGAGCAGGGCATGTGGGAGACCACCAGAAAAACAAGTACTACCACCCTCCTCCAGATGATCTTTAAAGGTCCCATCCAACTCAAACCATTCTATGATAAAAACATTTGTTCAGTTTGTAAAATACTATATTGCATTATTTACATGTAGGTCACATGCAGTTAATGAATCAAAAAAATTTGGTAGGATCCTCCTCAGACTTTTGGCTCATTATTTACAACCTCCTCATCTCCTGAAGACTTTGCACCTCTATTTGTTAAACTACTGTGCATTTAGAATTAAATGCATTAGCTGCAGGGATTTAACGCTGTAACAACAGCAAAGGGCTACATATCCATAGGTATATGGCCATACGGCTGCCAAATTCTCCTATATCGCAGAAGGAGCAGTACACAGTAAATTGAGATTATGCAACTGAGGAAAAAAACACTTTCTATAATCTCAAATGAACATGAAGGTATGAAAGGGACTAGAACTGTTTTTTCAACCTTTATAACCCAGAAAAGTCTCTGAGAATATGGTTTCTCCTGCACTTCATCCGTGCAAAATATTTTCTCCTACCACTGCTAAACTGTATTGCAGAAACTCAGACTTTGCCTTCCTCAGAATCATAGAATCATTTAGGTTGGAAAAGACCCTTAAGGTCACTGAGTCCAACCATCAGCCATGCCCACTAAACCATGTCATGAAGTGCCCTGTCTACATGCTTTTTGAATACCTGAAGACAGGAACAAAGCTACACGTGCAACTTCAACATTATGAGAGACAAGGAACTGAAAGNNNNGAAGAAAAGAATTAGAAGTGGAGAAAATAAAAAAAAAAAAAAAAAAAAAAAAAAAAAAAAAGCAGTCTAAATATTTGAAACTTACCCTCCCAGAACAGTTCATGAAATAAACAGTATTATTGCTACAGGGAATGCTTCAAATTAAGGTGCGGCAGAGCTCAGAGTACACAGTCCACTGAAGCCAGGCAACATTTGTTATGGCTCTATATTCAGTTACAAAGTGAAGCAGCAGTGTCATTCCCAGATTCCTGAAGAAACCAGTCACAGCCTTTACAGGTCACACCATTTCCTTATCTCCTGCCTTCTGACAGCTTAGTTTGCAATCAGTGATTAGAGATATGCACGAAATCAAATTAACATGTTTGTGCACCAGGATGTATTTGGATTAACTACTCAAGATAAGATTCATGATCCACAGTCATCTCATATTTTCATGTCTTTATTGTTCTTTTACATATAGTGCATTGCATCTTTGACCAGAAGTTTCTGTCCTAACTGCTGCTTACTTCCTTAACAAAGGGCAACGCATGCTTTTGCTTAAGTTCATGTATTTCACGACAAAAGGCGATTAAAAAAGCATCATGAGAAGGGTCAGTATTGACTTTTAGGCATTAACTGATCAATAAACTCCAGTTTAGCTAAAGAATCTTTGCAAGAGTTATTGACAAATTTTGTATTATTTATTTTTTAATCAACAGTTTGGTGTTAACTAGTTAGTTATGTGTAGCTCTCGTATTTCCTTACGGTTCAGTACTGGACTCATAGGATTTTCAGGTGGTCATTTGTAAAACAGCGTTAAGCTGTACAGCAAGATTTAAATTATCCTTCAGGTAAGGGAAGGATTAAATAACCATTTCTTTTAATATAAATTTACACATGCAATAGACAGGAACACTGAGAGAAAGCATTACTGCTGTGCAGACATCAGTCGGAATTCTCTACTAAAGGCAAGCTGAGCAACAGGGTGACAAGATTTATTCTAAATCCCTGTAACAGAAGAACATCTGCTACAAAGAAGATACAGTAAATATATCTACAATTTCAAACAGTGAAAGTGAATGTTCACGCAAAATGAGAAAGTGTTGTATACTCGAATACTACAATGGCATAATTAATTTCTTTAATTAAGGAAACAATAAAAATGACTAACAGATTAAACTATACTGAAATAGTGGCTTATTTCAAAGTGTTTATGATACAAAAGCTGGAAATAAGCACATAAAATTTCACTGTAAAAAACAGATAAAGCACAGTATCTGTTTACAATACTCAATGCTATTATTTTGTGTAGTACCATTTTTATTTTAGACCAACTGTGATGTAGTTTTATTTAGAAAACTAAGACAAGAACTAGAGAATCAATTCTGCAATGGAATTTTTTTATGTAGGTTTTAGAGTTTTATTTTTACTTTTTACAACAACCAATATCTACCATTTTGTGCTTAGAAAATTATTTCTTGGGTATAAAACAATGGGTATGGTGCTGCTGAAAGTCTGCACTGTATACTTAAAACCTGTTGTCCAACATTGCATTTTTGTACCACTCCCTCATTCTTACACGATCCTTTCCTCCTCACAGAGGGACTTTAAATAACATGTAGCTGCACGGTACTTTTGAAAAAGAGGTCTTTATTAATCTCTTAATATGTGAATAAAACACAGCCATCAAGTTTCCAAATCTATATTCACTGTACAGAGCCTAAACCCAAAGTTAATCAGTACTTGAGTGAACAACAGCACATACCTTTATTCCTATAATATAGATAACACAGACTTAAAAATCTCCAAGGAAAAATATTCTACTTCTTTTACATTCTTTAGNCCAAAAAAAAGCGTTCATTGTTCAAAAATTTACTATTAAAACAGGTACTCTAAAACTCAAAGTTCACTACGTAAATAAATGCTTTGAATTTGAAGAATATATAATGATCGGGTCATAAAAGATCTGTTAACTTCTCTGACAAAACAAAATACCCTTTATTCCTGATAATTTTATCTAACTAACTTGGGATTTGTCTACATTAGTATTTTATTTCACATAAGGAGCATGCTTCTGAATCTCCTGATCTGCTCCACTTCACATTATGCTGTGGCCTTGGAACCTTCAAACTGGACTCCTTTTAGTTGACACAGTACTGGTAATGGGTACTCAGTCCCTTGGACCACGCTAGAGCTAGTCCAAAGAAAAACCTTCAAAAATGTATATGGTGCAAACTTTACATCTTCAGCCTAACTTATTTTACTCCACAAATGTGCTCCTGCCAGGCTGTGGGACATGCCAATGCAGAGGCACCTCCAGCTACCCAACTCCCAAGGGTCCTCTCTGCTCACTGCAGCTCCAGTGCTGCCAGGGAGGCTCCACCTCAAATTTGACATAGATGCTGCTAGCCAGATGATGCTTAAGTATCCAAACACAGCCCTCAGCACCACTGGGATACATCAAGTAAACACCTGAAAGATACCGCAGTCTACAATGTGAGCTCTGGCATTCCTGCTCTGTAGGTGTGGCTTCTCAGTCACTTTCCACTCTTCCTTCTACAGGAAGGGACAGCTCTTCCTTCTTGCCAATCAAACATATAAAGCAACCAGCAGTTCTGTACTTGGCTGTGTTTAATGCAGCACAAACCTTTTCTCTGGGTGTACCAGCAGAAAAGACTCTCGCAAGAGAGAATACAGGAAACACTTTTCAAAGATATCTTTGCATGCCAAATGAGCAAGGTAACCTGAGGTTCCTTTATCCTAGGTTGCAAAAGAGAAGCTAAAGTAGTAACTACAGCAACTCTGATTTAATGCTGCAGGTGGAAAAAAAAATTTAGTCACACCTGTAAATCCCACAAGACAATTTTTATTTGAGTCTATTCTCATTAAAATACAAAATTTTAAATTAATAACTACACTAACTTGAATTAAGAGAAGCATTTTTGTGTGAAAGTTCCAGCAAAAAAACCCCAAACCAAAACCCAAAACCCAAACAGTTAAAGCTTCTCAGTTGTAGTTTGAAAAGGTGGGGATAGAAAAGAAGCTGACTTTTTTTTTATTCTCACTCAAAAATTCCACAAACTATTTATAGGCAGCTCTAATATACTTGGCAGCAAGCAGTGGAAACTGGAAATCTAGCAGAGACACTGGCTCAGCTTCAACAAGATTCCTGATTTTAAGCACATAAGTAGTCCTCTTCATGTCAAACGCTATACTTCTGCCCAGCCAGGTATAAAGGCAGTTACTTGACTGACCATTCCCTGCAAATTGTACATATTCTCAGGTGGTAATCTAATGCAGCATTTCAGATTAAACAGAGTAGGAAAAAAAAAAGATTACTAAAACCAATTAAACAGTTCAAACAGCAAATACAGTCTTCTAAATTACAGCTAGACCTCAAGTAACTTAAAAGATAAGGAAACAGAGGAAAAGGGAGTAGACCAGAAACTGGGGTGGGAGCAAGAGCAACTATACTGCCTACCCATCCTTAAATGAACTATCTCCTTTATAAGGCTTAGGTGCCTATTCTTAACTGATTAGGCCCTATCATGAATGCAAACCTAACAATTTGCTCTCCTACTTGAAAACATTCCACTGTCGTATTACTTACAAACCTAGAAAAAAAGCCAAAGTTTCTAGCTATTTTAAACAGCTACGTTTAAAATAAAATAATTGAGTTTTATTAACAAAGGACTGTTCAGAGCCTTTGTACATGTTCAACTGCAGTAACTATTTTTTTCTTCTAAAATTCCATTTCAGATACTGAAAGTATTTCACATTTGAGAAGTGCCAGACTAGGGGAAAATTTCAATGTGTGGGCTGCACAGTGCTTATATAGTAAGGGGAAGAGCATTTCAGATTTGATTCATACTCTTCACATGCTTCATACTTTTATCTACTACAGTTTCTTTAAATCACTGTTGCAATAAAAAACTTGGTTTTCTTTTTGCTTCATGCAGGTTTAGATTGATTTCCCATCTTAATTCCTAATAACTACAGGAACAAATGGCAGTAGGCAACAGTCTACATAGAGCTGGTATATTATATTTAAAAAAAACCAAACCAAATCCCAAATATCTACGGTCAACCAGAAGATTTCAGGCCTCTTGTCAAAAGCAGGGCTTCAGGTCATATATTCTTAAGATACAATACTGCTGGTTATCCTGTTTCCTTCAAATGATTTGATTCCATTGTCTTGAAAAAGTGCTAACAGAAGAAACAAAATCATTATTCATAAACTAATAACTGCAGCCATCATGAATCTATTATAAGCTTTCAGCAATTATCTGCTATTACCCCATGAATGCCTACCAGGAACCCTCAAAACATCCAAGCTTCTAGTTCCAGATGACAGCATGACTCAGACTTACAACTGATTTTTTCTAAAGACTTAAGTAGTGTAGGAGTACTTGATATTGGGGGGTGAGAGAGAATCACGAGGATTTTTTAAAAGAAGGAAAACACTGCTCCACTGCTGCATCTTTATTATGGAGCCTACATCTCATGTGACCAACAACTCAAAACAGAAAAGAATTAACACTAGTCTTGTTAGAAAGGAAAAAAAAAAGAAAAAAAAAAGAAAGAAAAAAGGAATCATCAGCTAAGATACATCCAGAGAACAATGGTTTCAAAATCCAGAAGGCTTGTTGGATTCATAAAACAAAGGGACAAAATCTATTTAAGTCTTTATTCAACAGAAGGGCTAAGATGTTACAATTAAGGCAGAAATCAAGGAGGAAATTTTATACTTCGGACCAGAGCAAAAGCAGGGGATTGAGAAATTTAACCATAATTTCCAGATTTGCTAGATTCTTTCTGGAACATTGGCCTGAACAAACCAGGGAATACTGGCGTCAAGAGTATATTCCTGCTGAGCTTTAACTCTGCCTTCATGAAGGTAACAACAATAAATTAGAATTAACTGCAAAGCATCCCAGCTGCATTCACTGTAATGACGTAACTGAATTGAATGCAAGCCATTTACTGGAAAGGGTGGTGAAGCAGCAGTATATTTACATGCACATTTTGCACATACATCAAATCTAAAAAAATCACAAAAACACAGCATGTTTATTACATCTAGAAGAAATACCCTCATTTGAAAGATAAAACTGTTTTCTTCCCTTCTTGCTACTTATTGTTAGAAATAAAACTTTTGATCTTGACAACCCTTTATATTCTTTAATGTGTTTTGGTTTCTTTCTGATAGAATTAAAAAGCCCTGCAGAGCTCCCAAGAGAGCTTGTTTTCTTTAATTTACAAAAAAAATTCACAGAAACCACAGACCTTGCAAATACTTGTGCAGACTTGCTTATGCAAAGTCTGGCAACTGGAGTTTTTAGACCCCTAACACCTATTCAGACTGAAAATGAACTTAAACAAAATGTCATGCAGTCTGCCCAGCTATCTTCCAGTGATACAGGACAGAGTCTCTGTCCCTTATTACTGCTTCACTGAACTAATTAAAGTGTAGAAGTAACCTTGCACAGGTGTTAAGTCAGCATGCAATCACTCATATGGACTGCAACAGCAAAGTAAAAAGCACAGCCAAAGGAGGGAAGAGCTCCTAAGGTAACGCACTTCTTGCCTGTGCCTTCAACATCTGTAAAACAATGCTTTTGTTAATCTTATGCAAACACCCACATGCAAAATTATTTTCATTATTTATTACGAATAATTTGATCTGCTCTAGTTATAGCAGACAGAAGTGGAGATGTCACTGAGTTGAGGGAACCACAACATGTAGATGCTTCCATTCTTACTATTAAAAAGACATTCAATCCATATAGCTCTTTCTCTACTGTTATTTGTCAGCTTCAAAATTTCAATCACTACGAAAGCAAAGACTATTAATTAGTTACACTAATTTTCTAGACTTGCCTAAACTATGCTGTTCATTAAATATCCTCAGGACTTAAGAAGAGCAAGAGATTAACTTGCTATAACTTGCCAGTCATAACATACTGCATTCCTCACAATGCACTGTGAATTGCTTCTATTAAAAAAAGACAGACATTAATAGAAGACAGATTGCCTGCAAGATATGAAATTGATTTTATTCAGATTAATAACTTCTTTCATTAATAATCAGATCTTAAAATAGCCAAGGCATACTCCTGGTACAAACCTGTGTGCACACATACTCGCATGGGTACACTCAACACCCATGTAAGAATTCTACGTGTGGCAGCCTTGCTACTTTTACATTCTTTTGTGCAAACTAATTAGTTTCATCAAAGCAAAAAAGTGATAAGGGAAATATCCAGTTTCTCTCCAGTGTTTTATGCAAGATGTGTACACTTTGAGAAAACTCTGCTACAGCTACTGCATTGATTCAAGTCATGGATTCTAAAATAGAAAACTTCAGAAAGCCCCACAGATACTTTAAAAAGTCTAGAAGTAGTCTATGTGTATTTATATAATTTAAAAAAAAATAGACAAATAGGTGTAAATATTAATCCTGTGATTCTTGTCCTGCAAGAACGATGCTGCTGCTGTACCTCACACGCTAGTATAAGTACACTTTTAAAAGAGTTTAGCACCTTTTATTTCAAACGCTATGCAGTGTCTTAAAAATAAATTTACAAAAAATTTAGTCTTCTTTATTTGGCTCATGATAGCTGTAAAACACAGTAACATACTATGGCATTTTTTCATATCAGCACAAATAACCTTTTATCACAATTATACATTTATTTTGCCAGGAACCGTGCAAACAAGAAAAACAACTCTTGCACCACAGAGCTCTCACTGCTTTGTGAAAACTGTGTATGTTACATTTTTATCAGGTAAAGGAAAGCACAATAAAAAAAAAAAGCATAATACATAAAACAATTGGAAATCCCAGGCTACCAGGTGCCAAAACATAATCAAATAGCAGGAATTATAGGAACCACAGCAGAGTCAAGAAGGTTTGAAGAAAGCAAGTATGATGGCTTTGTGTTTCCCACAGACAGATCTACCCACATGGTGGGAAGCACAAAGGAAAGAATGGCTAAACTTGAGTAATGTTAGTGAGCGGTAAAGCTATCGGTACTAAAGAGCCACTGCAGACAACAGGATAGTAAAACCAAGTGAAACATAACTTTGACCTACAACTATCCTGTGCCAACAGCTCCTCATTGTGCCTTACCTCCCCTCTCTCCCCCAAATCACTGAGAACAAAGTTCAAAATTCAGAACACCAAAGGTAAAGGCTTGTCCCTTTCCCAAAGTGGAGACTTTGGGAAGCATTTGGGAAAGTCTGAATCACATTAATTGTGCTGGAGTTAGCTAGAGAGACAGGAACAGACTGTGAGAACAGTTGTAAAACAGGAACTGCAATATAAAGACAGTTAACACTGCCACCTTTATATGCGATGAAAAGAAGTGCACATCTGACAGCCAGAATACTTCTCACTTTGCATAGTACTGCAGCGTCCTGGAGCCTCTTGCCATTGGGATTCCCAGTAGTTAAAAAAGATGAACACAATCTTCTACTATCAGGAACTAGAAACAAGAGTGTTGGATAATACTATGAGTCCACAATTGCAAAATGAAGCAAAGAAATCCCTTCTGTAGAGTTGAACAAGCATTTGACTTTAAAGTGCACTGTACTCTGCTGAACTGCAGCTGCCTAAACTGGCTGTCAAGGCAGCCATAGCATACATAACATTAGCCAAAAAGAGCAGAACGAAGTTTGTTTCAAAACACTTTATATCATTTCCCTGCTGTCAAATGACATCCCTGAGACACACGAATTACCACCGGAAAACTTTAATAGGTTGAAGTAGACACACAGTTAATTTACTATATGGATTCTGGTTTTGGCTTTTTGCAAGGCGAGTTATTTTTTACAGAAATTAAAAAGATCACAATGACTTGTAGATGCTATAGTGTAGAATAAAGGCTGTTTGTACGATCCCAAATGCACTTCCTGTGCCTACTCTCAATAGAGCCAGTAAGGAAAAGTCTCACACTGTACAGGTCACAAAATCCCGAGTTTTATTACATTAGAGTAGCTCTAAGCATGCAAGAAAGTCCTGCATCCTTCAGCTTTACCTCACTCTTTTTTGTAACATGGAATTTGAACTACCTCCTGCTTTTCTTCTCAAACATGTACAGATGTTCCCACCTGACATTCTGTCAACCACATACATGTACCCCAGTGCAGCAGAATCATCAGAGCACTTGGTGAGAAACTGCAAATGTCTGTACAATTCATGATACGTGCTTTATTTGGTTACCTCAGGGTCAAATAAACCCCAATTTGGTGTCTCATAGCACCCTGAGCCTTCATGTTTTAGATTAAAGTCCACAGCAATTCAAAAGAGCAATGAGATTTCCAAGAAGTTAGATAGTTGAAACAGGCATATTTACAGAGGTGTGAATTGGCCCATTCGCTTCCACCTAATGTTACTATCTTAATGAAAGAGCCCTATGGAGATGAATGACAAAGAATAAGCTGCCTCCTTTACCGAAACACAGCCATACTTAGGGCTGTACCATCCCTCTCAGCTTCCACACCGCCAGCGTGAGGCTGCCGATGTCCAATACCCCTGTTCGCAGGCTTACCCACATGCCAGTCCTACCGGCAGAACTAAGAAAGGGGGTTCACACATGCACATGCTCCCCAGCCCCTCCGGGCCCTGAGATGGTCACCTAGAAACCACAGAGCGCCTCACACCGCAGTACACTGAAAAACCTTCCCAAACCACCAGCTCCCCCAGGGAGGGAAAAGCAGGTAGCCATGAGTGAGTGTGTACACACACGCACATGCACACTCTGTCTCTAGGGCAGAGTTCCTATGACAAAAGCACAAACAGGAAGAGAGGCTTAAACATAATAAGAGGAATGAACACCTTGGAGAAAAGAATGTGATCTAACAGGTATTTCCAAAATCCTTATCACCGTTTACCCTGACATTCATATTTATAATTACCTTCCAGTATGTATCCCTACACCTAGTACACCTTATCTCCACTTTTGCCTCATCACAAGCTCTTCCAGCTCTTCCTCTCATCCATTCCTTTCTTGACCAAAAAACAATTCTCACTACACATGTTTACATGTGTCATGAACCTCCTTCCTGAGAACTTTTTTTCTGCACTCCATCTTCCTAAAAAAAATCTTACTAAGTATATGGGATACTATACCAAAATGTGTTTTGACTCTTCCTCTGAGGAGATCCCTGCCAAGAATCATTTGGATATACACCAGATGACTGAAGGTCAAGTTGCATAATTACTGCCCACCCCTTTGTCCATCCAGTTCACAAACCGATACTCCAAAAGCCACTTCAGTTCTTTAGTTTGCACATATTCACTGTTATCTGGTGATGTGAATATCAACTTGAGCCTGGTTTCCCATGGATCACACAGCATAAAAACAGTCGTGCACATCTGTGCATTCCCCACAACTTCTAAAGAGTTTGGACTATTTCTACCACATTTGGCAGGAGACTAAGTCCCAAAAATCCAGTTAATAAAAATTTTTAAAAAAAATTATACATTTCTACTTGTGTTTCAACCTAAAGCTTTAATTGTAAAATTTGTTACAAAATGTACGAGATTCCACACAGAATACAACAACCCATGATAAAAAAAAATGTTCTACCTGTCTACTTCCAGTAAAAGATAGCTGGTCTGAAGGAGCTCTCTAAGTGGCAGCAGCAGACAGATAATCACTAAACTTTTTAAAGCAGTCTGCATCCATTCACTTAAGAAACAATAGCTGAATTACACAATGGACTGTGTTTCTTATGAGCAGAAGAGGATTAGCATTTTCGGGATGAGAGAAATTAGTTGGTAACCACAGTTGTAAAAACAGACAAGGATAGGAGTTAAGAGTTTTAAATGAAGTAGAAACAGACATACTGCTCTCAAAGTAGCCTCTTTCCAGTTCCACAACAAAAACTCAGCAACTGCATCTTTGCCAAAAGGCTGCTGTTTGCATTTAAATACTTTAGGACCACTCTTCATCCTTTATCTTCCCTCCGAGGGACAGACTAGTTTGCCTACACCGAGAACTGAGAAGAGACGTCTACGAAGAGCAGTTCAGATCATCAGTCACATTCCTGTTGCCTCTCATCCCTTTAATAAGCCTGCCTTTTCCCACGCTGACTTTGCCTTAAATTAAGCCAAACCAAAACTCCCCACTTCACACACACAAAATCAGCATAGGACCAGAAATGTGGACTAAAACTCTCTTCATTCACAACGATGGAGCAGCTATTTATTTTCTGTGCTTCAGCTTCTACCCTGCAAACAACAACACTTCACAGGAATACTGCCAGTGTGAGGGGTTATTAGTCTTAATCTTAAACCTCAGATAATAAAGAGCTTTTAAGCAACTACACAAATAATATTTTAAAAGAAAAATACTCATTGAAGGTTTGTTTCCAAGTGTGTCACATCAGTAAAGCACAGTAAATTTAAATGCGAGTTAGGTTTATAGTATTCTTTTGGTATAAAACTATCTTCAAGAAGAAAGCTCTGTACCAGCAAGTCACTGCTTGATACACAAGTGTTCTTTCACAAAGAGATGCCACATACGAGGTAACAGCCAACAAGGGAAAGAAAGTCAAACAGCAGCAATTTGTTGGGACACTCAGATTCAACCTGTGTATGAATGAAACAAAATGATGTTTTGAAGAAAGGGATGAAGAGTGCTTTGGAAAAATAGCTATGTGAAAAAGATACTAGTTTTTTTATGTTAATACCATTTACCAAACTTGACAGGCAGCTGTATTCTTTTGGATGTAGCTTCCCTTCAATTTGCATGAAAAGCATTGTTACACTTGTGCATTGATGAAAGCACATTACATCCCTTACAATTCCTTACTGGCAGCTCTACCTAATGAATAATAATAAGCCACAGTTTAAGGGCACTGTTTTTGCTGTGTGTTGGCTATTCAAAAAAGGAAGAGGATAGCACTGTAAGAGGTACAGCTCTGGGTAAGAATTATAAAGGAAGTCGGGAATATTTCATGGTATCTGAGTTTTTCATTCCTCATCTTTTATTGGTATTATATATATATACTACTTTCTAAAATTAGGAAGTACTTTCAAGTTGATATATATTGCAAAACTGAAGAGCAAGGCTTATCTGTGATAAAGTAGATACTGTGAAGACAGAATACTTGCAAATTCTTACACTGTTTATACTTCACCACTGATTGTTATCTACTTGACTATTTACTTGATTTCCCTTCCTGGATCGTCTGCAGAAGTACTCTGAGGCTCAGCATTGATATTACAGGACAACTTTTACATGGATTAAGTCATT
>VYZV01012850.1:386523-410258 GCA_013401275.1 Pandion haliaetus | reverse complement strand
AGTGTGACCTGTGGGGGGGCACAGTGTGGGGTGTGGGAGGCCCTGGGGTGGGTACCAGGGGCTGGTTTGGGCAGGTCATTTCCAGCTCCTCATGGTGCAGGCAGCGGTGGGGTACAGCATGCTCCTGCCTGCACCCCACAGCATCATGAACTAAGTGGTTACGGGTGGGCGTGAAAGTGAAGATATATCCAGCATTTTTTATGTACTGTCTAGTTTTTGCACCTGGAATGTTTCCGATTTTTGTCTTCTCAAGAGTACTAGAAAGTGATATATACATGTATATATATAATATTTTTTTTTTTTTTGAATGCTGATACAACAGCACATGCATGTTTCCAGGTCTGTAAGAGAGATGCCAAGGTGGATGGGGGATGCAGGGGAGTGAAGCACTTATGGAAATCCTTCAGCTCTTACTCCTCTTGGAGCTGTCAGGTTGGCTTGACAAGAACGGCGTGCATTCGAGAGGGGCAGGGATTGCTATTTCTGGCAGCAGGAAAATGCACAGGCGGAGATGGGGCTGTCATTTGCTCTGGTGTTTTGACAGGAGCTGATGATCTTTTGTTTAAAACTGGGGGTGAAGTAAAATGGGTGTTTCAAGGCTGATATAAAGACCATGTGATTGAGGATCTGAGCTGGGTCCCATTTAGATAATCAGCACAAAATCAGGAAACTCAATCCTCAGGAAAGGAGCAAGTCCTGAACGTTGATAGTTGGTCTGTGCTGACTGCAGCTGAGCAGCGCTTAGGGGCCAAGGAAGGGTCCATGCTTTGTTTTAATCAAATCTCCATGTCCTGGGGTTCTTCTGCTCTGCTTTCTCTGTCCAAACTTGGCTGAAAACAGAATGCTTTAAGGAAAAAAACCAGAACTGTCAGAGACAAACCATGCCATATGGTGACCTTAATTTCTAACAGGGAACAGGTAAATGTTTGTGATTTGTAGCCAGAGGGATGGGTAAAATATCCAAAGCACGATGACTCATTTTACCAACTGTTGTCAAACATGTTGGGGTCGTTACTGTGCTGGTAACACACACCAAGGACGATGTCATTGTGTGGTGCATAGAGGGGCTGGAAAAGGAGCTTGAAGGTCACACAGTTGAAGCCAGACCCATCTAAAAGGACATTTCGCTGGTTTTGCTTCATTCCCATACTGCATTGGTGGATGCAGATGTCCAAAGAGCCTTGGTAAAAAACAGAATGATCTCTGCTTGGATGGTTGGAAACAGCTCTCCCTGACAGGCAGGGCTTGGGATGACAAGGTCTTACTTTGGCATGACCCCAAGGATTGCCAAGCTTTTGACATTTAAGCTGGAGAAATGAACTGCCTCAGTACTGATGCTGGCTTAGAAAGCAAGCTCACCCCATGTGGTGATGGTGGTCACTGGTGAGCAAGAGCTGTAAGGAGCCACCCCTGAAATGTGACACAAAAGCTGATGTGTCCAAGGAGCCCGTCGCTCCTTGTGTGAGTGAGGGCACAAGCCATTAATGTAGGAGCAAGTTGGGACTTTGAGGGACCTTTCAGAAGGTCTCAGCTGCTGTAAGAGAGGGAAGACTGCTGAATCAGGAAACCTCCTTCCCTGTGAGAGTTTGAGCTCTGTAAAACTCTTGAATTTGTGCTTCAAGTGGTCCATCCCTATTTGTAGTGATGGGTGCTAAATGGTCCCTATTTGTAGTGGTGGCAAAGTAAGAAGCCAGACTAGATCTGATCAAAATGTACTTCTCTAAATGTCATCTTTCAAATTCAGCGTAAAACTGAATTCTTGACAAGCTGTGCCCTTATTGATCTTAATGGTGTGAGCTGAATAGGGTCATTGGTTTTGCCAAATTCTGAAATTAATCATTATTTCCTATTATATCGTACTTTTTCTTATCCATTTTAATTGCATGCAGTATTTTTCTTTCTGTCTTGTATCGTGGGGGTGTGCTATTAAATAGCTGCTGCTCTCTGTTAGACCAGTTTCTGTGGTGAGCAGTGTGGTTGCTTAATACTCTCTTCTTGCCTCTTAGTGGAGTTGTGTAGTTTTCCTTGGTGTTTTCAAAGTAATTTGAAAAGTTTAGATTGAAGGTGGGATAAAAGGCCAGAGGATGCTTATTTTTTCCTCCTTTGATTGCTGAAAGCCTAACTTAAGAAAAAAATCAAGTGACTCTGACTCACACAGTCATCAGGACATATATATATGGCCACTTAATATTTTTGGATGCAGAAAAAAATGCCCTCAGCACTGTGCTGAACAAACTGCTGATATACGGCAGCTGTTCCTTTGTTAAGCCAAATACTAATGTAGTGTTACTTACATCAGCCATTTTTGGATGTGTGGTTTTCAAGAAAGACCAAAACAAAAATAGCATTTGAATTGCAAGCTTAGAAATTGTGTGGTTTTACAGAGACCTGAGAGCTGACAAAAGAGGGGGTTTTATCATGTGGCAAATGTTAGTAGTCCAAGTGCATAAAAGGTATATTATATAAATAATGCAGCAGTATAGTTTGGCATATTCTCTCTGCTTTCTGCAGAGGAGCCTGAAGCATTTTCTTGACCCAAATTGTACATGAAAATCAAAGAAATAACTCTTCTGCTGTTCTTAAAAGTAGCTGTAAAGAAAGTCTCAGCTTTGAGAATACCGGTGTTTCTTTTTATTCAAGAAGAGAATAAAGCATTTGAAAATATATTTAATCTGCTGTACGCTTAACTGTGATGCTGATTCACACAGGATTGTTTAAAACGGAAAGTGAAGGTGATCCTTGTCCCACACCTCTGCAGCAACCAGATGATTACAAGAGTAAACATTGGCTGACTTAAACCAACATTGCTTCAGATATCCCCTGCTACAAATGTTGGAGTAATGGGGTGGTGAATGCTCTGAGAAAATCAACAATGCTGCTTTTGTTGCTGCTGTTGTTCATTTTTATTAATTTTATTAGACAACTGCTTTCCATTATAAATAAATAAGGCATGAAGGTTCTCCATACTGTTACAGAGCTGGTAGCCACAGTCGTGCGTATGGCTCCTAATGTTTCTCGAGTTTGGGGCCATAGGGCACCTGAAAATGCAGAGCATGGAAGAGCGGAGCATTTGGTGGTGGGTGGTTTGAGGAGGAGACCTCTGGAGTGGGTATGGTTTGGCCATCGCACTCCTGCCAACTTACCTCTGTGGTACTCAGATTAACAAAAGAGGGTATTTTGGGGGGTATTTTTGCATTAATTCCATGGCAAGTGAAAGAAAGGTAGCTCCTTCTAACACCAAGGCCCTAGACTCAGAGAATAATTACATTTTAACAGTCTTTCCTCTCCAAAGCCACATTCCCATTTATTTGTGCAAAAATCCCAACCATCTACCCAAGATTTTGGGATGTAAACTGGTGAAAATAGAATCAAAATCTGGCCTAAAGTTTCTCCAGGCAGGTACAGAATAGGTAGCTTACACTGAACTGCTCGATTTTTGTGGCTCAGTGCTCAGGGTGTTGCCTAAGCTGTAATGAAATGCTGCTCCTCTGCCTAAAACACGTCTGACCATACAAGGTCAACACCTAATTAATGAAAAATGGAAACTGGTGATTCCTGAGACTGCAGTGGCCTTTTGGCTGTGTGTTTGCATGTCTGTAGAAGCAAAAGTGAGATTTCAGTGCTGGAAAGTGAACTGGAACATGAGAAGTGACAACCTTTGGAGACAGTATCTCAGCCAAGAAAGATTATTTTCAGCAGAAAACTGAAATCCGTCCTCTCGACTGGGGAGATGCTCAGAGCAAAAGTGTGGGGCAATGTGTGATCAGCACTACTGCCAGGGCCAGAGCTCCTGGCGCCATAATATGCTTTATCCTTCTGCTTGCATGCAAGTCACTGGTAGTTTTGCAAGCCCATGCAAGCTGTATTTGAGGAGTTTGCTACAATGGGGCAATGACAACCTCTTCAAGAGCACAGCACAGAGGGCTGGTGGTACCCAGACCATGAGATGAAAGCATGTCTCTGATACTGTAATAGCGCTTCTTGTCTAGCTTATGGGAAAGCCCTGGTCAGCAAGTTCCTACCAGGCACAGTGCTTCACCTGGGCTGAAATACTGGGGCAGACTGAAAGCGAGGAAATCCCAGATGCCTACAAAGTCTGGAGGGTGTGGACTGAAATACTAAGCGACGCTGATGAAGACAGAACAGTTTTATGTTTCTCTTCAAGTTTTTCCAGTTGCAACGATCTTGCATTGTAAGTAGCTGAAAAACCTGACTGGTAAGAGAATGGCTTAAATAGCAAGAACATACTGTCCTTCGGGGAAGGGGAAGGTGTAGATGGAAGTCTCTTGGGTACAAGCGTAGGTTCTTAGCCATAAAACCAAAGTGGAGGGTTGGGCAGGCGTGCTGGAGTGGCCCCTGATGTTCTGATGGCTTTTTGTTTTGCTTTGAAACACTGCGCCCCAGCTGTGGCAGAATGCTGAGGACATCCAGGCTTTTGCTTGCAGGTATTTGGGCTGTAAGACAAGCTGAAAAGGGTGGAGGAGGTGATTGGGTTTTTTTTTTTTCATGGTGTGGTTTACATTGCTGTTGTGATGTCTGGCAGCGGCAGTAACTCATGCAGAGATCAGTCATACAGTTTCTGAAATCCTCTAACTACAATGTACAATTGTCCCAACAAGTTGTCCAGAGCCCAAGCTTAAAAAAGTGAGTTGAGTCTCTGTGACATTTTCTTGCTTATAGACCTCTTGAACCTTCAAAGCAGAGGGGCCATGTGGCATTTCCTGGGGCTGAAGAGAAGACTTGGCTGTTGCAATTGCACATGGGAGCTGCAGAGAGGCAGGACTCATTTGCTGCTCTTGTTTTTCACCTTTGTGGCATTGATATCTGCTTTTGTTTTCTGGATGCGGGAGAAGATCTCCTTAAAAAGAGCCTTGTACTCTGGCTGGCTCTGCTCCAGCCGCTTGTCCACGGCCTCCACGTGTTTGCTGATGGTCTTCTCCATGGTTTTCCGCTCTTCCAACTCATGTCCCTCTCCTCGGAAGTCTCTGAAGGAGCTGTCGCGAGAGATGGGCCGGGACGTTTGGACCCCTGTGTGGCGCACGCTGTCCTTGTGCTGCCGGCATTTGCTCAGAAGCTCTTCATACTTCTCCAGCAAGGCATGATACTGCTCGTCCACTTCCCTCAGGATGGACATGCCCCGTTTGCGCACGTTGTTAGCGTGCAGCGTGTAATTGCCCTCATGCCGACTCACGGCATCCTTGGTCACGATGGCATTGAGGGCTGTGTCACTGCAGCTTTTCCGGACAGGGTGGTTTGGGGAAGGCGTCATTGATGGCCCATGACTTTTTCCTCCCTCCTCCTCAGAGAGGTCAATGTAGTCTGCTTCTGGGGCATTATTCAGTGGCTCAAGGAGGGCCTCAGACAAGTTGTCTTCTCTGCTGAGCAAATACTTCTTGACTTGTTTCATCTGTTGTAGCTCTAGGAGCTCTGCTTCCAGTTCCTTGATGCGCAGTTTGCAGTTCTCCATCTCGCACACCCGCTGCTCGAGGTCCGAGTACTCCTGAATAACGGAGGTGTACTCTCGCTCCACCCTCTCCTTCCGCTGCTTCTCCTGGTTGACTTGGGACCTCAGGGAGTTCACCATGGCTTGGAGACGCTCATTCTCCCTCTCCAGTGGCTTCTGGTTGAACTCTGTGGAAGAGCTGTGGACCTGGAATGCGTCCTCATACCTGAAAAAGAAGAAAGACCCTTGAGGGAGTCTGACCAAGTGACAGTCCATGAGGGACTCATTGTGTCTTATTGTCATGTAAGAATTCCACTGATGCCCAGAAAGGAGGTAACCTGAGCTCGTGGAGTGAGATATGCCTCCTCCCATGTGCCAGGAGACCACAAGGTGTGGCTGGAGCTCTTCTGGACACAGAGATCAGTCTCTGTCCCAGAGAACCTGCAGTCTCATTTGATAGCCCCTGAAAGACAGGGAGGAAATGAAACCCTAAAAGGTAAAGGTCTCATCTGGTCAATGGACAAGCCAACAACGTCACCGTGAAGCAAAGATTAATGTTCAATGCTACCAGTCTGAGCTGGAAGTAGAAGGCTTTGAGTTTTTCCTGCCGGAGTTCATCAGCTACTCAGCTGCATCATGGAGTTTGCCAACTACTCACTGCATCTGCCAACAGCCCCAAACCCCACCCAGCCAAAAACCAGAAGCACAGGCTCTGCTGTCCTGTGTCTGGGAGATGCTCCAGGGAGAGCAGGGGAAGATTTACACAGCAAGGGAGGCAGACTGAGACTTTTGACAGAGTTGCCCCTTCGTCATTGCCTGGGAAGTGATAACAAGCACTTCCCCCTTCCCTCAGGTTGCTGTCGGGAAATCAGATTTTTCCTCCTCCTCAATGAAGTGCCCATGGCATCCTATCTGGTTAGAACAGATTGGAAAAGAGCAAGCACCATGTCTTCCCCTGGGAGGCATGACTGGTGATGGGGAGTATTGAACAGATTTCCAGGTTACTGAAGGGCAGCCTGACCTTCAGAGCCAACTGCAGAGCTGCAAGCCAAACTGGGGTGCTGAGGCACTGGGGAGAGAGTGGGATTGGGGGAGCGGGGGGAAAAGAACCACAGAGACATTAAGTGGATTTTGCTGGGGCTTAGGTTATGGCCTCATAAACATCCCCATTGCTGCTGCAGTAAAAGTGTCTTTTGTTCATATCCTCGGGCAGAGGATGCTTTCAGTAACAAAGTTTATCGATTGCTTATCTATTTAAAGAAGCCTCTATTATGGACAAAGCTGAGCAAGAAATGCCCTCACGAGATCAGTGAATTACCACAGTGGCTGGGTTTTAAGGAGGATCAAGTGTGCAATAGTGCTGAAGGTGTTTGTACAGCACTTGGCAGCATGTGGCATATCTTGGTGTGTGACTGGTGCTCCTGGGGGTTACTGGCATTGTACAGGACAAAATGCACCATCTCAACTGGTTTCAGTGAGCCAGAGATGCTCGTACTATGCTGGGAGGCAACTGCAAAGGGAAGAAGGGCTGTGCTGGTTTGGGAAGGGAAGCTGTGTCAGCAGCTTGAGGTAAGGGTCCTCTTCACGTGATGTGTTACTGGGTGGGCTGTACTGGGAGAGGCTGGTTTGAACTGTCTAAAGCTTGAGCAATGCATCCTGTCTGGTGTGTGTTCCTGCACAGCTCCCTGCCAGCATGCCAGGAGAGTCCCAGCCCCTCCAGGCAATGCCTGTCCCCTGCAGCCTGGTCCAGTGCAGCTGCGTGAGGCATCCAGATCCTCCTGGGCAGCTATTCTTGCCCTCTGAAAAAGAGCTGACATCTCCCATTCAAGGCATCGCTGATGCTGGGATCATGAAGGCTCTGCTTTGCCAATGACACCTGCTTAGGCAGGTGGGTAGGTGAGAGGCAGGTCCTTTCTTCACCTCCAGCATTGAGTGTCAGGCCCTGATGCAGAGCCTAGGTCTCTGTCGGGGTGTATGTGGGTTTTTGTGCACCCCCAGAGGGTCTAACCCACCCCATCCCCTGCTTACAGGCAGAGGTGGGGGAGAAGGTTGGTGGGGTTGCCAAAGGTAAGGTTCCATACCTGGGGCTGGAGCACAGTTCCTTAAGGCAAGGGAAGGTGTGGATGGTTCTGCGCCGCTCCCTCTTCTCCCGCCGAATGCGGAGCTGCTCCAAGCTCCGCATTTCCTCCACCTGCTTCTGCAGCTCCTCCACTTGGTTCTGCAGCCCCTCGATTGTTTCCGTCAAACTGTGAAGAGAGGAGGGAGCATGGATGAGGAGTCAAGCACTACGGGTCCTTGAAAGGTGTTTTTTCCCTATAGAGAAAGCCAGTCTATAGAAGGTGCTTCCAGTTTCTAGCATGTGCCCTGGGAGCATGACAGCACTTGCTTTTCATGGCAGTGGTTGGTCTTTCTCTGCATGGTCACTCTTGAATGCGGGTGTTTGTAGGAAAGGGTGGGGGATTGGAGCAGTGGCAAGGGATTGTACTAATTTGAGACCCTCTGTCCTCAAATCAGTTGGCTAAAAGTCACCTCCGGGACATAAGCATTATCCTGGAATAAAGCAAGCAGGTGAGCTATTTACCCTCTTCCTCTTGTTTATCTTGTAGAGATAAACACAGAGAGACCGGGTAGAGATTTAGTTTTGTTCTGGCTGTGAATGCAGTTTGTAAAACTCTCTGCTCTGAAACTCCCTCCCTCTCTGCATTGTTGTTTGCAAAAGATGCTGCATTGCAAGGGCATGGCTTAGTCTGTTGTTTCCAGGGACGACCTTGATCATGGGCTTGTTTTAGGAAAGAAATATTATTGATAAACTGGTGTTTCAGCACGGACTAGCCAGGGTTTCATTAGATGCTGGATCTGTGCCTAGTGTTTCTGCTGGGCTGTGTGCTGGGGACCTCCCTGATATGATTACGTGCCTCTTCAAGGAAACACATCTGAGGAGACACTGCTGTGTCTCTCTCCTGGCAGTTTCAGACACTCCTTTATCTAGCCCTTGTCCCAGGGGTGTCTGTGCTGTGGCTGACCTCTGCTAACCAGCATTGATGCAATGAGCTTGTGTTGTAAATAGCTGCAACTAAGCCTGACTGGTAAGAGAATGGCTTAAATAGCAAGGACATGCTGCGCTTTGGGGCAGGGGAAAGGTGAGATGAAGGTCTCTTGGGTACAGCATCGCTGCAGTGGGAGTGGGGGAGGCCATACCACTGTATCTTCTGTTGGGATGTCTTGCTTTCCAGTACAAGTTTCTGGTTAGCTAGCTCCAGGTCCCGTGCTGTCAGGTCCAGCTGCTCGTAGACTTTCGCATGCTGTTCGTTCATCTGCCGCAATGTCTCTAGTTGCTTGGTCAGGTACTGCAAGAAAAAGCAAAACAGAAACACTCCACATCCAAAATCCAGGTTGTTTCACAGGCAGAAATTCCTATGGCCTTTGCTTCCTCTGATAATGTGTTTTGTGGTCGATTTGTCCTCTGCCTGGTTGAAGCCTCTTCCACAGTTGAAATATTCATACCCCCTGCCCACTGTAAATCGTTTTATGTCTAAAATATGATTGAACTTCCCCTGCCCTCTGTGAAGGGCACTAATCTCAATCTCTCTCTATTCAGCTGCTTTTTTATTCCCAGTACCCAAAGAAAGTTGATATCCCTGGGACTGTGACCCTTCATCAAAGTTGACTGAAACTGGCCAGTTGGTTACTGGATCGTCTGACAGATCGATTGTAGAAGCTGTGTTTCCTTGGGAATTCCGGCTAAAACTCTGAGTCTGTGAAATGTGAGCAGACTTGCGGTTTCTGCGTGTTCAAAGCCCCTCTCTGTGAGTCTGTCATTGCAAGATTTTATCCTGGGAGAGGGGCATCTACCCAAGAGCTCACCCTCAGCTGGGACCAGATCCCAAATCCTATGGTGGACGCGCTCCTGAAGGGCTGCTGGCACGGCTAAATCCATCCACCAGTTTCCTCAGACATCATCTGTCAGATCCCTGCAGCCATCACATGCTGCTCTTGTGAACTCGCAGCCCTCCTCTGCCCTGGGCTTTTTTAAATCAGGGGGTTTCCGATCTTTTTTTAATTCACAGATCCCTAGTTTTCCAATAGATGAGAACACTCCTGGCACAGCAGGTTTAAGCCTCTAAGCTCAGTTCTGTGGGCTCTTAGAAATACTGCCCTGACCCCAAAGGATGCTTGAAACACTGGTTTAGATTGCAGCTCTTGGAGAAAGAGCTATTTTATGCCTGTAACAAAGGAAGCTGTGTTACGGGGGTGCCGAGGGGCCAGCTGGGAACACGATTATGAATAACTGGAATCAAGGGAAAGCAGCAGCAGAGGAAAGAGAAGTGAGTGTGAAGGCTGGCGGATGGGCAGGGAAAGGCCAAACGTGCCCCAGATGCAACCTGGTGCCAAAATCTGGTGTGCACATCTGGGCAGGGGGTAGGGATGCAAGAAGGGGGAAAATCCCAGTTAGTTGGGAAAGGGAGTCCTCTCCAGAGCTTGGATGGGCTTTAACTCCCATCCCCATGGTGCATCCCTTCCTTTATCCTGGCATCTGAGCTGTTGGCATTGGTGGAAGAGCCTCTTCCTCACCATCGCCCTTAGTTGACAGTGGTGGCCGAGCAGCTCCCGTCCCCACCCCTGGCCCAACTGTGTTTCTACCTCAATTTCCTGCACTTGTTCCTCGTTGGTGGCATACATCTGCTGCAAGGAGTCCTCCAGCTCTTTGTTGCGCTCCAGCAGCGTCTTCCCCAGCTCTGCGGCCAAGTGCAAGTCTGAAAAGCAGATGGGACAAAGCTGCTGCAGTTTCCGTGGCTCCACAGGTGGATGGGGTGGGGTCCCCAAATGCCACCACACCAAACAGAGTGGCACATTTTGCACGGCGCTGGTTTTATTGGCAAGTTTTGACGTGGATGCATGCTTATGGGACATACAGGATTTGGCCTCTTTTGTCTTGCTGGGCTGCAGAAGCAAGGGGAGGCCAAGCTCAGGACATCTGCAGCTCCTCCATGCAATGAGGATTTGGTGCCTGGCTGGCTGCATAACCCTTCTGCACTGCACTGCACTGCACTGCACGCTGTGTAGCCAGGATCAGGCCCATGGGGCTTGGCTGTGGCAGGTGCTCAGCACCTCCATCCCCCATCCCTGAGACCTGTATGGCTGAAGCGGGCTCAGCATCTGTCAGGATGAGAGCAAGGGTTGGTAAAGCCCCACAGGGCCTTGGGGATGCTCTGTAAATTATATTATTATCTCTAACGAAGGGAGTGCCTTGCCTTCCTCGTCAGCCTCCATCCGTCACCTGCTAATAGACTGACATGAGTAATAAAACCACGCGTGGCCCGAGGGGGCTGGAAGCACCTCCTGCATCTGCTGCCCGGGCAGCGCTGCGTTGGCCCAGTCTGCGGCTCTTTCCTTGGGGCAGCTCCAGGATGAGGATAAACTGCTTTGTGTTCACTCTCTGCCACCTCTAAACACCCTTAGGAAGCTACTGAAATAGTTGGACTTTAGGAGAAGTGCAGGGAAAAATAGATATTGACAGTGTAGTCGGCTTAAAATACTGGGTTTGCTGCCTCCTGGGTAAAGAAAAAGCCCCAGGACCCTGTGAGTCCTGTATTGGCCAAAGCTTGAGCACCTCAGGGGTTGCTGTTTGTGGGCCTGGGATGGCACAGCTGGCTCTGATAACATCCCTTTGCTTTCACAGAAATTAGTTGTCTTCTTAAAGCCTGACCTATGATCATACGGTTTTCTATTTTTCCCGGTGCTTTTAGATGTGAGTTTCTAGCTCTTATGGTGAGAGGCTGAAAATCTGACCTTAAACCTTCAAAAAGGTAAGGAAACAGGTACTGATGTGTGTTATTTCTCTTTTTTCTCTCTGGTATGATTATCATGCAGTTTTAGATAATTGAGGAGTGGCAATCCTGCGGTGTGTGAGGGAACTTGGGTCTCCTGCCCTGGCATTTTCAGCCCATCGTAATGCTCCTCTCTAGTCTGCAACTAATGATGTGTCTTGCAAAGGCTCTGCCAAGGCTGAGAGCAGCTGTAATTTCTTCCAGTGGTTAATCTGGCCATGCAGCTGATTGGGAAAGAGGGATACTTGGTCACTAAGACAAGAAGAAGGGGAACAAGGATGCCTAGGATGTATTCTGAGCCTGGGAAAATCGCTGATCTCTCACACTTCAAATGGAACATCATAAAACAAGGCTCACACTGACCTCTTGGACACGAGTGTTCGCTGGGAGAAGCGCTATTAGTGCTGTCAGTGCTTGGGATGGGGCTTTCCTGTTGGATAATGCTGCACTGTGGGAAGTGCTGATATGTTATTAGTTTGGGTGACGGCTCTGTTTCTTTCTGTGCGGCTCCAGCGGTGCCAAGGGCTGGCTCCCCAGATGTGGTCCAGCCAACAGCTGCTCAGTGTGTCCTCAAATCTTCCCTTTACCATGGGAATGTGCTCTCCAGCTGTGGCCTGCACTGCAGGGTGTTATTCTAAGCTGTGACCTTTTTAATTATAATCCTCATCATTGCACAGTGACCTGGTCTGAGGGCTGCGATTGCAGCTATCAGTGCAATCAAGATATTGGCACATTTCCCCATGGACAGACCTTTTCCACCTTTTTTTTTTTTTTTTTTTTTTCCCCAAGCACCAAATTTCCCTAGTTTCCAAAGTGCCCTTGGGAGACTGAGTGTTTGCTACACCAGCTGGGGATGGGGGAACAGCCAGATGCCAGCAGAGATGCGGGACAATTTGTGCCTTTAAGCTGCTTGGGGCTATATTTAATGGCACCGCCACCTTGCCAGAGCCAGTGTCACTGCTGGAGACTGGCACCTTGCAAATTGCATCCCTTGCAGCAAGCAGGGCCCCAGCACAGAGGTGTGTAGCGAGAGGGCTCCGTGCTGTGCTCCAGGTAATGAGTCAAGTGTGTCCCTGTCCCTGCGGATTACACCAGTGCTCTTCCACCATATGGCATCCAATTTAATCAGCTGGGGTTGAGTTAAGTGGATTAGGCAGTGCAAGATCCTGCATTGTAATTTAAAGGGCTCTGTCAGCAATAATTTAATGGGGGAAATGGGCAGCGTTTGGGGACGAGTGGGAAAGAGGAAAGAACAGGGCTGAGCTCTGAGGAGAAAATTGATTTGTTTCCATTTTAAGCGTAAGGACCTGGGGGACCCCAGGCTTGAAGGACATGGGGGAATTCATTCTTTTAGTGTCTTTTAACTGCCTCAGTCATCGTCACACATGCACTCTCTCTCTGCCTGCCAGCCAGAAAAGCATCCTTGGTAATCCTGTCTCATCCACCCGCCTTGTGCCGAAGTCCTCTTCCCCACCTGTTGGTCTCCCCCAGGCTGTGGGACCATGCAGAGGGTGGGGATGCTGCATGGAAGTCCTTTAATGTCATCTTTAGACCAGATCACTCTTGATCTTGGCACTAATTGTGGTTCTGCGTGGGCTGGGGGAGCACACAGCTCCTTTCCTTGAAGACCTCGGAAACCTGAGGCTGAATGTGAAATTTCAGTAAGTTGTTTGCAGGGGAAAAAGAACTATTTAGGAATTTGAGGATTCTCTCTGCATAGCACTGTGGTTTCCCCACAATTTTATTTATTCCTCTCTGCTTCTCTACTGTCAGATCATCCAGCCAGTGCTGTACGACTTGCCCTAATTTAGCCGATATGCTGATGCTTCCCTTCCCCCTCCCCTCTCGACACAGGAGGAGAAATAAAGTGGTGGGGAGCGGCTGTGCTGTGTGTCCACTTGATGTGCCCGATCCCTCTGCATCCTGCCTGCGCTGAAGGCACTGCCATGAAATGGCCAACGTCCAGCTTGAAAGATGGGGGCCTTGGTGTTGCCCAAATCCTATTTGAGAGAGGACTGCGGATGCAAACTGTCCTGGGCAGCACTAGCTTGGTGCCCTCTGGCTCTCAGTGCTGCAAGTGCTAATGTGACCCTTCTAATTAACACCAGCCAAGGAGACAGCCCTCATCCCCAAACAGAGCTGTGCCTATGGAGTGGAAAGGTGCCTGAGCAAGGAGGGAGGGGAAGAGAAGAGAGACCACATGGTGGGAAGGGAGCAGGAGTTGAATCTGAGCAGTACTTGGTACAGGGGAGCATGGCTGGGCAGTACATCAAGGAGGCAGCCGTCCTGGAGCTGCAGAGATCAGCAGCAGCCCAGCGATAATTCTGCTAGCTCTGTGTCACTGAGGAAACTTGAAAAAAAAAAAACCCTCATCCAAAAGCTGTAGCAGGTTGTCTTTGACTGAAGGAGGCTGAGGAACAAACTGCAGGGTATTCCCCCATTGCAGCATCCCATGGCAATGCTGGCACAGGCAGATGTGTGCTGCAAGGGGCTGCTGTGGAGCTGGGCACTTCCTCAGCCCCAGCCTTCACAGCAGCTTGCTATGAGACACAAAGAGGGTTTGGAGCTGTTTCTGCCTTCCCAGTGCTGGCCTGCATCTGTTTGGGCAGAGCAGTCTTTGTCACAGCCCGCTCTCTGAAGGGGGGGAGGGTTCTCCCCAGCATCCCCTGGTTGTGGCTTTGGAGAACTGTAAACCTGGTGCTAGGCAGGAGAGGTTTTGGCTGCTCTCGGCATGATGGTGGTCTGGTAGCTATTCAGATGGTCCTTGTAAATAAGGCTTTCTGAGGAAGCCACCATCTGGAGCAGCGGCTTTGGGCTTTCCCCCGTCGTCTCTCTTGCATTGAGGGATTCATGCGTTTAGGCTGTGAGAAAACATGCCTGCTGCTCCGAGCACAGGTGAGGGATGCTGCGCTTTGCTCCTCACCTTTAGATAAACCAACCCTGTCCCCATCCTGCGAGACAGGCAGGCTTGCAGGGAGTGCCAAAAAGCAGGGGTTTATGGTGCATGTATTTGCAGGTCCTTTTCAGCTAAGCATCTATGAAGGAATTGCTTCTGGTCCCTTCCTAAATGTGGTGCTGTGGAAAGGGCTGCTCCTCTCCTACTGCTACAGATGGTGAATTCACCTGCTAAAGAGCAGGGAGGAGCAGCTAGCAGAACTCTGGTGTGGAGGTCTCCGGAGGAAGTTCAGGGTGCTTGTTAGCTGATGGATGGGGTAGGTTGAGAGTTAAGAACTGATGTTTAATGCTGTTGACGTTTAATTTAATTGCATTTGCTGTCTGCTCCATTACACATGGGTACTTAGAGTCAAGGGTAGGTGCAATTATTCCTTTCAAAATCTAAATAAATGATGCTATGCTGGTTTACCCCAGGGTAGGGTGTAGTTGCTACTCATTTATTTTTCTTAGTTGCAAGGGATTGTGCTGTCTGGGTACATTACAATGAAGATCAGCTTTTGTATATCACTTACGGCTGCTCCATGACAGGTGATGGAGGCAATCTGTGTACTTAGCCCTTATAAGCCTTTGCAATGGAATGTGCTGGGATGCAGAGAAGCAAGTGCCGTTTGACAACAAGCAAGCAACCTGGAAAAGCCTTTTCAACATGCACATTCCACAGATGATAGTGTTTCCTGTGGCCAAGCAGAGCTTTCAGAGAGCTACCAGTGTTACTGCTGAGGCATGGATTCTCCATCCCTTTTACACTGGCATAATTCAGACATTGCTATCCAGTTCAGCTTTGCACTTGATGTTCTGTATGTTTTTGTGAGGACCTGCCATTTTGGTGTCATCAGGTGTCCTGCAAAGGCAGGGTTTGCTTTGCATAGCAGCCTAATGCAGCAAGGGGGAGATGCCTCTGACAGGGCTGGGTGAGAGCAGGCAAACGGTGTGCATGAAGCCCCTGGCAGCACAGCCACCTCCTACCTCTTCTCCTCGTTTCAAATGATGGCTCTAGCTGGGCTGAGCTGATGTTGGTCACATGGGCATTTCTGTTAGCCTAATTAGATTTGCTGGATTTCCTGCTTGCTTTTTTCTTCCTTTTCTTTCTCTTGTGTAATCTCTTATGTACCCCTGGGCTGCCTTTGGCTTTGCAAGTGTCCCTGGTAGCGGGGGAGCTCAGGTGGTGGCAGAGGGAGGTGGTTTGCAGGGGACTGAAGCAAGCACAGTGCAATGAGAGTAGCTCCCTCCATGCTGTCTCTAGTCCTCTGAGCAAAAGTGGCACCGCCAAGGAGTGGAAAACCCCGACAAGGGGCTCAGGGATGCACTGTCTGTACTGTGCTGTGCTGCAGGGAAGCCCTCCAGCCTTCTCAGCCCCTGCTGCTTCCTTCCTTGCCTTCTGTATTTTTCAGTCCTATTCAGTGTTTCCTTTCTATCAGCTTTTCTTTTTTTATTCTTCTCCGATGCTCATCAGGCTTTTTTGATTTAATTGATACTCATCTTTTCTTTCTGCCCTCTATCATTCTGTGCCCCAAAGTCTCGCCTGTATGTTAGCATTACCTCTGTTTATAATCTGTATGTGTTTATACAAACACATACACAGCAGTCCCATCCCTGTGCCCACAGCAATCAATGTGCATTTTGTGAAGTTGTTAGAGCATGATAACATGGAGTATGTTATTAGACCATGGTTGGGGCCCCATCTGCGTCTTTCCCTGCTGTTCTCTTATCTAAACAGCCTCAGTGCCTGTGTTTGCCTTGTAGGCTAAAATGGTTTCAAAGAGCTTGGTGACTGGTGCCTCAGGGGCTCTGATAGTGCACCTGGATCAGAAAGCATCCTAAATAAATACATACAAGTGGAGTTGTTGGGGAAGAGAAGTGAGGAAAGAGGAGGGAGAAAGACAGCCAGTGCTTTCCTGCATGCACCCTCCTCCAGGCAGCAAAGCTCCAACTAATTAATTATGTTGGGATGCAGAGCCATGAATAGACGCTTTTAGTCTTTTAAAGCTGAAGATGCAGACATGTGGATTGATGCCACGTGGGAATCTCACGTCCCTGGTGTGTTTTGGAGGCCGGAGGTTGTAACTGACCCAGGATGGACAAGGAGGATGAGCACCAGGGAGACTTTACATGTTGTCTCTTGTACCACATGTTGTCTTGAGCACCACAGTACTGTGCACATGCAGCACCCCAGGCAAAGGTGACCTGCGAAGGACAGGTCAGTGTGCTTGTGTGGTAGGGAACAGTGCCCACAGCAATGGGCTGCCGTAACCATGTCCGGTCCCTAGCCCTGCTCATGCTCACACAATGCATTTTCCTACTCTGAGCCATTGCCAGCCAACTCGGTCACCCTTGCTGCCCTCTTGCTGGGGGGAGGCAGGCGAGACCACCAATCCTGAGTGGTTTGGTCTCTCACTGAGCAACCAAGCTCCAGCACAACTGCCACTTGCAGCTGCGGCAGCCCCTGAGACCACTGCCAGCACCGCAGCTGCTGGTTACTCCTGTCTGCTACTTCTCATATGCCAGAGACACGTAGGTACAGAGAAGATCCTTCTTCCACAGCCATGTGTTACAGCTAAAGGCAGAAAACAGCCTGACCCTCTGCAGCAACACCAAAAACCTGCCCACCTCTTCTGTAGCAGCCCCTCTGGTTGGCTTTAAATAAAAGTGTATCATCTTGCCTGCTGCTGCCCCACTACTGCTCCCTTCCCATCCACTTCTGGGAAATGCTCTGAAGCCCTGTTTCTCCAGGTGCTAAGCTCAAACACAGCCCTGCTGCCTTGTGCCTGGCTGGAGGAGATGCCCATGTGGGAAGAAGTCCTGACCTCAGGTGAGTGATTCATGCCATTTGTGGAGCTACACAGGAAGAACATGGTACTGTAGCCTTCCAGTCTGAGTTTGCAAGGAAAGGGAGTGATGAAATACTTGCTGTACTCTCAAGGTGGTGTTTTTTTATGTCCACCACTAGTCCTGAGCAGGATGCAGGGCAATGCCTCTTTCAGGAGCCCAACACCAAAACCAGTGTCCCTGAAGCAGCTCTGCTGCAAAGACTGATGCTTGGGTGGATGTGCTGTGCTGCTTCTTGTTCTGCCTCCTCCTACAGAGACAGGTGCTCAGCCACCACCTCTCAGTCCAGTGTGCCTTCCCAGGGCTCAACACTTGCCTGCGAGCCAAGAAAACTTGGAGGACAGCATGATAATTTCCTTGCTCCAACTGCCATCGCTGCAGCTGCAGCATTGGAGGAGGTTGGCATGGACCTGGATACTACCCACTTGAAGGACTGAAATCTTCAGTTAACTGAGTTAAATGAGCAGTGCCAGGGCAGCTGCACTGCACACAGGATAAACTAGAGTGACTTCCCAGGAGGCTGCAGAGGAACAGGCTGTTTAAACCATTAAAAGAACTGCCACCTTTTGGAAAGAAGGTTTACAACTATTTGTTAAATACACATGGAAAAAACCCAAACAAACGCCAACGTAAAATAACTTTAAAATTCCTAGCTGTGCAAAGACCAGCAGTTGTGTAACATCTGGTCTCATTCCTCCAGAGTATTTTATACTGGAGATATTTTCCTAAATTCTTGGCCCACGTGTGTTTTTGAGCAGGTTAAGTAGAAACTTTGGAAGCCTAAATGATGTGTTTGGTGTGAGTACACAGATGTATTAGTCGGGTGAGGTGGGAGTATACCACTGTGCTGCTCTGGGAAAGGGCTTTTAGCAGAAGAGATTGAGTGTGTGCAGGAGCGAGCAAGCCGTGCATTAGCCTGAGTACTGGCACTGCTTTTAGCAGGATCAGGATTAGACCCTGGTGCTGTCACAGCTCTAAGTGATTCCTGAGTCAGTGCATCTACCCTGTCACCAGCCAGCACTGGCTGGTACAGGAGAAAAGAAAGAGGATTGGAAAATTCCAGGGTGGGGGGGACAGTTTCCACGTGCAGGGTGTTAGCAGCTGATGCCTTCACTCCCAGTCTCTTGGGCTCAGGGCTGCTGTGGTGGGATTGTCCTTCAGGACTCGGACTATAAATCCTTCGTGCATGGCCTTGCCAAGGAGAAATGCCACTGTTAGCTGATTGTTTCAGAATGGGAGATATGGCAAACTGATTTATTTGGGTTTTTTCTCCCTTTGCCTCTCCTTTTCCCTTTCCAGCAGTTCCTCTAATTCTGTTCCCTCCCACAGCTGGAAGTATGTGCCTGGGGTTCAGCAGATGTAGAAAAGAGCTTCTGTGAAAGACCAGGAGGGAGATCCTGGAAGTTGCTGTGTGGGGCTATCTTATGCCCCTTTTCTTGCTGCTTTCACCTAACAGGGAAATTTTTATTCTAGGAAAATACATCTATATATATATATTCCTTTTTTTTTTTTTCCCTCCCCAGATTTGGAGGCTCTCATCCCTACCTCAGACTAACTTAACTGTCATCTTATTTCCCTGTCTCCTGTGACTTTTCTAGTCCCTTTTGTCATTCCCAAGCAGCTCAGCAATTAGTCACTGAAAACCTTCCACTTCCATAAGCTACCTGCTGTAGTGCACTGCTAAATAAGTGGCTCAGCTACTGCAGGCAAAACTCTGTCCTTCTGGCTTGCCGCTGGGGAGGAGTTGACTGCTATGCTCCTGGAGGACAGGCAAGCTGTGTGGCTTGTCCCCTGAGCTGGACTGCTGGGATAACTGCATCACAAAGGGCAGAATTTGGGGTACCACTTCCTCCCCAGTGCACTGAATCCTTTGGGCAAGCTGATAGAAATTGCAGCTCTATGGACCACCCCATGTAGGCTGGGTGATGTGGAAAACAGGCAGGTATGGGTGCTAGCAGGTGCTAACACTGATCCCCTGGGTTCATCCCAATGTCAGGGGATGAGCACTGGTGACCCTGTGTCTTTACATGGATGAGTTGGGAGTGGTGCAAGCTCAGCACCTTGTGTCATTTTCCTTCTTAGCATGCAAGCAATCAGATGCTTGGCAGGAGGAGGAGGAGGAATTAAAATAAGGTCCTTAAATCTGGAGACCTTTAGAGGTTACAGCTGTAAAGTCCTAAGCCTGCACTGCAGATGGTTTGCCCCAAAAGTTTCTGTGGTTGCCTAGGAGGAGAGGACTACCAGTATTGCAGTGGCAATGAGATGATGTGCTGGTTCTTGCACTACCTCTGGTCCTGCTGGCTAACTCAGAGCAGTATGAGGCCATTTGTATGAGGTTCAACAAAGCCAAGTGCCGGGTCCTGCACTTTGGTCACAACAACCCTTTGCAACACTACAGGCTTGGGGAAGAGTGGCTGGAAAGCTGACTGCAGAAAAAGACCTGGGGGTGCTGGTTGACAGTCAGCTAAATATAAGCCGGCAGTGTGCCCAGGTGGCCAAGAAGGCCAACAGCATCCTGGCCTGTATCAGAAACAGTGTGGCCAGCAGGAGCAGGGAAGTGATCGTCCCCCTGTACTCGGCACTGGTGAGGCTGCACCTTGAGTCCTGTGTTCAGTTTTGGGCCCCTCACTACAGGAAAGACATTTCTACTACAAGAAAGGTGCTGGAGCATGTCCAGAGAAGGGCAGCAAATCTGGTGAGGGGCCTGGAGCACAAGTCTTATGAGGAGCAGCTGAGGGAACTGGGGTTGTTTAACCTGGAGAAAAGGAGGCTGAGGGGAGACCTTATCACTCTCTACAACTACTTGAAAGGAGGTTGTAGTGAGGTGGGTGCTGGTCTCTTCTGTCAGGTGGCTGGTGAGAGGACAAGAGGAAATGGCCTCAAGTTGCATCAGGGGAGGTTTAGATTGGATGTTAGGAAAAATTTCTTGACTGAAAGGGTTGTCAGGCATTGGAACAGGCTGCACAGGGTGGAGTCACCATCCCTGGAGGTATTCAAAAAGCGTGTAGATAGGGCACTTCAGGACATGGTTTAGTGGGCATGGTTGATGGTTGGACTCAATCCTAAAGGTCTTTTCCAACCTAAATGATTCTATGATTTTATTTACACAAGAGGAATCAACCCAGTACTTAGGCTATATTTAGGCTCCAGAGACCTCAAGGGTGGCTTTGAGAGCCCTCCTGTTGGGCTGCACTCTGCTTTTTCTCTTAGACCTGAATGCTGGCAGGGAAGCTGGGAAGATCAGAGAATGCAGTGGGGTGACTGTGAGGAGGATTTGTCTTGGGAGATTGCTGTGGGGGAGATGAAGACTGAAAGTGGCTGGCAGAGATACCTGCTGGGTCTGGTCGCTGCTCTGTTTGGATCCAGAGGCAATGGAGTTGGAACGTAGCCGTTCTGAACACAAAGCTTCTGATGAACAGAAAAGGTGTCCCCACTTATCCCCAGCTCAGACTCTCTAATTTTAGCTCATTCATTCTCTGGGGGTCTGGCTGCACTCGGTGCACAGGGTATGATGCAACTGTAGCCACATCATCAGTTCTCAGTGGCTGGAAAAAGATTCACCATCGCTGTATTCTGGTTTTAATGCTTAGAGGCACAGATTCCCCAGCCCATGGAAGGTGAGGCTGTGGCTGAACCAAAGCAGCACTGACATCTATTCATGCTTAGAAAGCCTGGCAATAAGCAAAGCCATCCCACCAAGCGATCAGAGCTCCATTTTTACCACTTTCTTCAAATCAGAAAGCCTTCCCAGAGGAAATATCATAAGAATGAAATACCTCAGGGGACACCACTACTGTTTCCATATCACTGCTAAGTATCCTGGCTGGTATTTGAGTCTCTGCTTCTATGTGCTAAGGCATCTTTGTACAATGCCTTGAACCATGCAGGCTTACAGAATGCTAGGAAACAGGTAAAGGAATCGGAAAGGCACCAGTTTCATTTGAACAAGGCTGGAAGGGCCTTGAGGCTGAAGACCAGATCTTGCTGCCTTCAAGGTATGTGGTGGATGCAGTCAGTCACTATGGGCACTTCAGGGGGAAAAAAAAGTGTAACTGGGGTTTATTTTCTTGAAAAAAATAGTTACTTCAGCAAGGCAAAGCTCTGTGGAGGATGGGGAGGAAAGTAACAGGTGCTCAGAGTAGGGCTGGAGGCATGATTTCCTCTGCGGTGCTAAAATGGTTAATTAACATAATCATCACAGAGCTCCCAGTTAAGCCATCTGTTGCTTAGCAAACAGTTTTGGATGTAAATGTAATAAATATTTGATGATGCTGTGAAATGACGATAAAGGCCCAGCAACCAACTGGTTCACAGAAGAAGCTTCTCTGCTCTCCTAGCTTAGGTTGTTTCTTGTTTCTTCCACCCCTTGCTCCTAAGGAACAGTCTTTAAGCCTATGCTTTTGTCCTCCGCCTTCCTGGTGCTGCTGCCAGGCGTGGGTTTCTGTGCGACCCTGGGCTGTTGGCATGCCGATCTTCTTAGTAATGCCAGCCCGTGACCGCCTTGTAATCGTGCTATGCTGGATGTCTCGCACCATACTTCCACCCCCATTTCCAAACCAACAGCTTTGTGGCTGTGCTGTCACCAAAGACCTCTGGATACTGCTATGGCTGTAATGCAAAGGCACAGTGTATGTGGACAAAGTCTAGCACTGTCCTTCTTGATGGTTTGTGCATCATGCAAATTAATTACGGTTGTAATTACCCCGTAGGACCTTTCCAGTTGGCTGGTTTTAGTTAAAGCCTTCCCCATTTCTCCTTCTGAGTTTGTGCAAGCCTGTGCAGCCCCCATTTGTACAGGAGGCTGCAAACCCTACAGCTGGGCTTTGTTTTGGGTCTGTGTTTTCCTCCAGTTCTGTATGTGCTCAAAGGTGGAGTCTATCCCCAGCATCAATCCATCATCTGGAGGCAGTTATTCTGCATTTACATTGCCGGGACAGAGCTAGGAACCTGGCCTGCAGCAGGAAGGTGGTTTTATTGTTGTGAGCCAGTTGTACGGTGCCAGTGCTGACTCATAAACCTGACACCAGGGACAGCGTTAGGCTAAAAACCAATCGGCCCTGCATTGTTCAACGCTTCCTATATTCATCTGTAGTTCTGCTGTTCCTCAGCCTGGATCCTGCCCCTGGACCAGTGCCCAGGCCCCTTGTGAGCCATGGGAAGACGTCACCCAGAAATGTGAATTTCTGAGCATTCAAAGGCTGCACTGTTTATTCAGCTGATAGCTCCATCTCCATGCTCTGCCCTGGCTTAATTTGAGTGCTGTGTTTCAAAGAACAGGGCCCAGTATACCACTATTGATACTTCCTGTTAATCGAGAAATTGGAGTTAAAAACCAGCTGCAACATTCCCTGTGGGGCTGGTTATCATTCCTTGCTGGGCCTCTGCCCTGCAGCTGAAGTTGTGTAAACTTTAAATCATGACATAATGTACTGGAGCGAGGATGGGCAGAGGCACTGCAGCTGGACCGCACGTCCCTGCTGACAGCCAGCTGGCTAAAGCAAGTATATAACTGTACAGTACCTATAGTGCAAAGTGTCAGGGGGTACTGTGTTTAGGTAGGAATGATTTTTCCCTATGAAAATCAGTTCAGTTCATTCCTGGACCACTGGCCTGAAACAGGAATTCTTCCAGTTATTTACTTACTGCATGTTGACTCAAAATATTAAGATCAGCAAAATAAAATAAAGAAAAGAAAAAAAAAAGCAGCCCCAAATACCCACAGACAACAACTGTCCAGCCTTAGGATAAACACTACATAGAACTAGTGTAAAAGTAGGTACAGTTACTTCAAAACAAACTACACAAATGAATGTTTATCCTCTGAAGAGGCTATTTTTGCTGTTTGAAACTTGGCCTTGATTTTTTTTTTTTTTCCTTCTTCCTAATTTCTCCTGCTTTTATGGCTGATTGGAAAAATCTCCAGAAGTAATTAGGTGACTTAGAAGCTGAAGATCCCTTTGGATTTGGGCTCGGACAGCAAAAGCTTTTGAGAGATGCTTTCAGCATCCCCAGCTTAGCAAAACATTATTTCCAATGTATTAATTTCTAACTTGTGTGCCTGCTCACTCTACCTGCAACTGCTCTGAGATGAAAGCAATGTCATAACTACCCATGTTTGATTCTGCCTGCAGCAAGTTTTCTGGGGAACCAGGTTCCTTGTGGATGTAACACACCAAATTTTTTACTCCCCTGGTGCTCAGGACAGATCTGGGCTGCCTGCCTCTATCCATCAGGTTTAAACTTTCCACGGTCAGGAGAGTGGTTTGGAGCAGCGAAGCCGAGATTTCCACAGAGGTGCCGCCAGAGGACGAGGCGCTGGCTTTGCCAAGCAAATAGGAGTCTTGAGGGAAGGTATCCCACCCTCCTGTACCCGGGATTTGTCCCTTTTTCTGCCCACGCATCCCCCTGGCCCGCCATCCCTGGCAGCTTGCGGGGGTGCCCCATCCTTACCCTGCTCCAGGTCCTGCTGGTCGTACCAGGGCTCCTCTTCCTCGCTCTGAAACTCCTCCATCCTGTCGGCACTCAGCATTTAGCACCAGCGGCCCGGGGAGACGCGCAGCATCCGCCAAAGGGGACCCCGCCGCCGCCGAAAACGGGGAGCGGGGATGGATGCAGGGATGCGGGCGGGGATGCGGCCTCGGTGCCCCGACCGGGCCGGGAAGCGGGGGTGGGGAGGTGGGGGG